>JAOEHY010014444.1:0-23381 GCA_025447955.1 Psilopsiagon aurifrons
CTCTTCTCTGCCCAACCTGTAGCTGTGCCTGGGATTGCTGGGAGCCAGGTGTAGGACCTTGCACTTGTCATGGTTAAGCTTCATCAGGTTGGCATATAAGCACTTCTGTTTAGAAGTGTTTATTTTTCATTGGACTAGAACATGCCTTCTGTGAAGGCTATAATTACAGCAGGCCGTGTGCTGGGTGCTTGTGACTGTTCTGCTGATGAGTCATGCAGTCAGTTCTGCAGAGTGCTGAGGAGAGTTAATGTGATCAGACACCTTGGAGTTTTGTTTACATTCATTCAGAGTAAAGACATTTCCAAATCTTCAATGTCTGCCGCATTTGAGGGATTGTTTTTTGTTGTTCTTGAGGTATTAATGTCCCAAGAATATATCTGCTTGGTGCTTAATTTTGGAGGAGTAATTTTTAGGATTCAAATTGTTCCAGTTTTATTATGTCTATTAGGAGGATACAAGATGACTGGCTTCAGCAGAGCTTTTTGGTTTGCTCTCTTTATACTGTAAATTATCTGTTAAAAATAGAAGTTATAAACTGAGAATAACTTGAGTAATAGTGTCTGTTATATAAAATCTTGAGTACAAAGCAATTTGCTTGCTTTGGAGTCTTCCTGCCAATTTTTGCAGCTTTAGGATTGCACTTCCTATTTTTCTTCTCTTAGAATAACATAACAAAAGAAATGCTTACCCTGTATGGTCAGTTTAACTCTGAAGCTCTCTATGCACACATTGTACAAAAGTTGACCTTTTTATTTCAGTTACCTTGTCTGTTAATGGAATGTGAAGTGAGTAGCCATAACTTTGGTTTCTAACAGATTTAAGTCTATGCTAATGTGTTTACTTTTGTAACTAAAGATGTGGTGTCTAAAGATTAACTTGTATTTTTATATTACCTGGATATGACACTGGAAAACTGCTGCAGGAGAGGGAGTGAATCTCTGTGAATGGTACATAACTTTGTATTTCTTGACTTTTATCTTTTGTTTGTCACAGTAACCATTTAATGTCAAGACAGTTACAGTTTTAGACTTGTCAAAGTTGGTCTATTCCATATGTATGCTTCTCCTGATGTTTGTAACATCTGTCATCTACGCTCTACACATACCACAAATACCAGTACTGCAGTTTTTCTGATGCAACTCTCTTCCCGTTTCCTCCAGTGCAAACTAGCATTGTTTCACGTTCATTTAATAGGAACTACATATTTTTATCTTCTTTTTGAGACTGGGAATTGTATTTAACATTCCAGTTTAAAACAGCAGATTAGAAACCTCTTGATATCAATCTGTGAAAACACAGCTATGGTTAGTGTTTGGTAAAGGAAGATAGTAAGTATGCGTTAATATTCTGCTATGGAAAAGTAAATCTTCCAGGAGATATGAAGGACTAATAATGCGTATTATCCCTTGCTTTGGAACTTGAAGGATTGAAGGTTAAAGCTGAATTCCTTTAAATCAACCAAACACTTGCTTTAACTTGCATCTTGGTTGATAGAGGAAAAATGGATGTGGTTTTGCTCATCGAATGGCACAGCTAATTACAGAGTTCCTGACAAAGCACTAAAGCAGTTGTGCAGCAGTTCCTAATCTTGGTCCATGGGCAGCATTTTCAAGCAGCAGTATGCTGTAACCAGAATTGGTTTGATGTCAGTGTTAGCCTCCATACTAGTATTTTTAAATTCTTAAATAATGTTGAGAAGTTGTTTTCTGAGAAGATTGACTGGGGGATCTTTTCTGTATGTAATTAAACTATCCCATACTTTCAGTCTCTTTTTACTGAGGAGCCACCTCCCGTTTTCTAAAGTTTTGGATCAGTTTGCTGATGCTTGAATTGATACTTTTTACAACTCTTCTATCCTCTATTTAGCTGTCATCATTTAACGTTAATATGTTGGAGAGCCAGATAAATAATTTTCTGTGCATAGTTCTTGATTAAATGTTTTGGGTTTGTTGTGTTTTGTTGCTTTCTGGTTGGGTTTTTTTTTGTTGTTTTTTTTTTGTTGTTTTTTTTTTCCCACAAGCATTTTGTATGCCTGGGTTTAATTTAAGTGTCACTGTCTTAACTGGAGAGGGTACTGACAGTACTACTAAAAAGTGCACTTGCATCGTTGTTCCTCTTTCCCAAAACAGTAAAATTCTGGTTGCAGTGACTGAGATCAAAGGTGTAGTTGAAGATACTTTTTCCAGGAGGCCTCAAATGACTCGGGTTTTATACTTCTGTTGTCTGGCAAGTAAATCTGATGTATTAGAAACCATGGAGACAGGCAAAACCCAAAGTTCAGCACATGGTGAATGGTGTAATATCCCTAGGGAGTGAGGGCTGCTGCAAGGATTTAATACAATAGATTGCAAATGAATTACAGCAAGAGGTTTGAAGCTGTCTTCCTTTGCGGAAGCTGGCAGTGTTGAGAGAACCAAGACAGTGTTTTTAGCCTCAACTAATAATCTATCCTCCTTTACATCTTATTTGTGTATAAATCAGATTGTTCAGTTTGTCAGTAGCAGGATGTTCTACTACTAGGTCATGTTAGCTGTTAGGGAAGGCTGTGTGTGGTCTTCTTGCCGTCTAGAGTTCTTGCACTATCTTGGAACATGCTAGCAGCTTTTCTTTCTTCAGCCAGTGTAAATATTAGTATATGAATTCTAACTAAGCCTTAGTTATGACTTCAGTTATACCTTGACCTTATGCTGCTTTGCAATTGGATATTGCGAGAAGCTAAGCCTTACAAGAATTTCTCCTTGTTTTCATTTTCCTCATCAGGAGGAGCTTTCAGACACCCTGCTATATATACAATTTCATGAATATTGCAGGCAATTAGTATGTTTAATATGTTTAAAGGGACATTCAAGGAAGTAATTTTAAATAGCCTCTAAAATAATATTTGCTAGTTTCTTTGTATCTGTTGCTTTCTATGTCTGCGATTATTGACAGCTTTGTCAAAAAATGTTTTTCCTTTACAGTATGCTAGCTGCATTATAAAAAAAATCCATGAGATGTTTGAGGCATTAACTTAATGCTATTCAAGTTCTTCAGTGTCTGTTTTGTATGTGTATACTTGAGTACTTGTCCAACTGTCCTTTCCAAATCATGCTGTTCAAAGTATAACTCAGTTTTGGAAGTAAACTGTTTGTGTGTGTATGGGGTTCTTGGTTCTGTTGTTTGCTTGTTCTTTTTATGCTTGATTTTCATAGAATCATAGAATAGTTAGGGTTGGAAAGGACCTTAAGATCATCTAGTTCCAACCCCTTTGCCATGGGCAGGGACACCTCCCACTAAACCATGTCACCCAAGGCTCTGTCCAACCTGGCCTTGAACACCACCAGGGATGGAGCATTCACAACTTCCCTTGGGCAGCACATTCCAGTGCCTCACCACCCTCACGGTAAAGAACTTCTTCCAAGTTTAGATTGGATATAAGGAAGAAATTCTTCTGACTGCCATGATTTTTCAAATATGATGGACAGTGGCTTAGCACATTCATTCACCAGTTCCTTCGGGACCCACAGATGGATTTCATCAGATCCCATGGACTCGTGTACGTTTGGGTTCCTAAGATGGTCTTGAACCAGATCCGCTCCTACAGTGGGCCCAGGGTCTTCATTCTCACAGTCCCTGTGTCTGCCTTCCAGGACTTGGGTGGTTTGCCAATGAAGACCGAGGCAAAGGAGTCATTAAGAACTTCTCCAAAATCCAAAGTAGCCAGTTCTCCTGATGGCTTCCGGAGGAGGCCCACGTTGTCCTTAGTCTGTCTTTTATTCACTTCGTACCTGTAGAATCCCTTCCTGTTATCTTTCACATCCCTAGCCAAATTTAATTGTAAGTGGGCCTTAGCTTTCCTAACCTGGTCCCTAGCTTCCCAGGCAACATCCCTGTATTCTTCCCAGGCTGCCTGTCCTTGCTTCCACCTTTTATAAACCTCTTTTTTCCTTCGGATTTTCCTCAGCAGCTCCTTACCCAACCAAGGAGGTCTCCTGGCCCTCCTGCAGCACTTCCTTCTAATAGGGATGTATCTCTCCTGAGCATGCAGCAGGTGATCGCTGAATATCAACAAACAATCTTGGGCCCCCCTGCCGTCTAGGGCAATATCCCATGAACCTTACTGAGCAGGTTCCTGAAGAGGCCAAAGTCTGCTCTGTTGAAGTCCAGGGCAGTGAGCTTGCTGCACGCTCTTCTCACTGTCCTGAGGATCTCGAATTCGATCATCTCATGATCGCTGCAGCCAGGGCTGCCCTGGAGCGTCACATTTCCAACCAGCCCTTCCCTGTTGGTGAGCACAAGGTCAGGCATGGCACCCCTCCTTGTCGTCTCCTCTATTACTTGCAGAAGGAAGTTGTCTTCCACACAGTCGAGGAACTTCCTGGATTGCTTGTGCCGGGCCGTACCATCCCTTCAACAGATATCAGGGTGGTTGAAGTCCCCTGTGAGAATGAGGGCCTGTGAGCATGAGGCTGTTCCTATCTGTCTATAGAGTGCATCATCCACAGAGTGTTCTTGATCAGGTGATCTGTAACAGATCCCCACAATAATGTCTCCCAACGCTGTTCTCCCTTTAACCCTGACCCATAAACCCTCTATTGACTCCTCACTTGTCCCCAGACAGTTCCGTACTCTCCAGCCTATCCCTAACATAAATAGCAACTCCCCTCCCCACGTACCAGGCCTGTCTTTCTTAACGAGCCTGTAACCTTCCATTCCAACACACCAGTCATAGGAGCCATCCCACCATGTTTCTGTGATGCCTATGATATCATACCACTGCAGACATGCACACATCTCTAAATTTCTCTTGTTCCCCATGCTACGGGTGTTTGTATAGAGGCATTGGAGCTGAGCTCCAAACGGAGCTGGCTCATTGGCTGGAATATCTGTACATTGGTGTGAGATTTTATTATAGGTGCTGGCAACTGACTGTGTGTGTTGGGTTGGAATAATGCCCCCCTCACCCAGCACATCTTAAGTCAGCATGGGACCCCATCCTTGATGACTGGGCAGAGCAGGATTGGGTATTAGGTCAGGTGACTTTCAGGACTTCCTTTGACTATTTTGGACTTTGTTTTGAGGTGACAGCATGTTTTCTAGTTGATCATTCCAGTGTGGCCCAGGGCTGCTGTGCCTTGCTGCCTTAGAAAAGATCCACAGAAATCACGATGGGGCATCTAGGAGTACTGTTTTGCACTGGTATCACTGTTCCTCACTCTGTGTCTGGCTATTTCCCTTTAGGATAGTGTAAAGGACTTTTTCAGTTTTATAGGTAGAGCTTGGGTTGAAGACAGAAATATTTTCTGCTGTGTGTGATAGCCAGGAAAATATGCGGGAAGGAGCGGTACTCCAGCTTTATAATCCTGTTGCAGCTTTCCTCTGCTAACAAACTTCCCACCTTTCTGGCACATTGGTCTGTATGCATTCTGCTGTTGAAGTCTTCATGATGCTTTAGGCTTTGCTATTGCATTCATCTCTTCTAGCACTAAGCCTCCTCTGTGAAGCATGACAGAAGGTAGCATTTCTTGGGTTAGGTAGTATTCGTCTCTTTGTAACCTTTACCAGGGACATGTAGGCTGGGCTTGCCTTCTGTTGTGGCCAGGTTGTGGCTCTCTAGCATGATGATCCTACTTCTGCCAGTTCCTTCAGATTCAGGAAAAGGAAGTGCTTGGCAGTAGTATTTGCAGTGTGTTGTCTCTCATGTTTTTTGAGAGAACCCATTGCTGTGCTCCCCTACTAAAATTCTAGCCAGCTACAAAGCAGCCCACCTGTGTTGTATGCTGCTATGTAACCCCCTTGACTTTTCCTATATCCTAGTCTTCCCACTTAAACATGATCTTACAGTATTTGAAGTGTAGTTGGCAGGTTTGATGGAAGCTTATCACAATTCTTTGTCAAGGATATTTTTTCTGTCAGCATAGACTGTGCATAAAAATATTACAGAAACTCATGAAAAATTGCCTCTTCCAAACAGGAGGCTTGTGGGTCATCTTTTGGAACAGTGCCTTTTTGCAGCCAGTTATTGGAGTGATTTCAGTCATTTCTTCCAAGACATGTTTTCACCCCTTGCTGCACTGGCTCTCTGTGTTATCGTTGCTATCAGCTATGTTTTCAGCCTTTTAACTGTTTTTGGATGTGAAATTCAATTGCCATAAGCCACCTAGTTACTTACTACCCAGCAGAACAAGGATGTTTACTCAGAAAGCAAGATGTCAGCAAATTCCTCCTGATTTAGGGGTAAAGGTTGTGCTGTGATGTGGGAGAAATGCAGAAAAGTTTTCTTAAAAAGATTTTGGAGAAGAGGGGGATGGCTTTAGAGCATGTCATGCATGTTCAAATTTGCATTTTCCGTGGTAAGGGTTAGGTCCTGCTAAAAGCTAGCTGCTGGGGAACTGAATTGAGAAGGCATTTGTAACCCTATATTCAAAGCTCAAATAATGATATTGGTCTGGGTTTTGTGTATGTTTTGTTTGGATTTTTTTTTTTCCCAGCCAAGGAAGTGTGGAAAAATACATTAGTGTTATTGATTTGGCTCTGTAGAAAGTCATCAAGGAAAAAGGTTTGAGTTTCTATCAGAAACAATGCTCTGTTCCACCTTGTCAGCCTTTTCTATTTCAGGTTATCTGAGTAGCAGTCTGATTCAGTGGTAAGAATCAAGGTCATATTTTATTCAGTACAAGAAGATGGAAAATCTGGCAAGAGCCAAGATACTTGTTTTGAAATGGTTTTATTTAGCCCTTTCTGCTACAGTTGCTGTCAATGGAAAGAGATAAAACTGATGACAGACTACAAGGAATTTATTGTTCATTATTCATGACTTCATAAAGTCTGAAAAGGTTTTTGTTATTTTTTTCATGGGTCTTTCAAGTTTTCAGATAGAAATACCTGGCAAGAAGTTGGATGAAGCAGTTAAAGAAAAGATGGATGTTTTTCTTGACTTACTAACCTTAACAGAAAACTTGAATTAAATTTAATCCATGGAGATTCCATGGGGAAAAGAACGCTAATTAAAACTGCTGTGCTCAAGATTATGCTCATGCTTAAATGTGGTGGTGTTTGAATAAGCTTTAGACTTCTGTGGTATGGTGGCATCTGACCTTACTGTTTCCCACAGACCTAACTAGCTCATCGTGAAGCCTTTCATTTAAAAGCAAAAATCTAAGTCACAAAGCTAGAGAGCTGTTCTAGGCCATGCAGGTAGTCTAGAATTGCTCTAAATTTGTAACTTGGACTTTTATTTTCCAACCATAGGCTTCACAATAGAGCTAGTTAGGATGTGGAATGACTGAATGTTTACCTTTAATGCAGGAAAACAGGCTGTCAAAAAGAAACAATTATCAGTAGTGTTGTTTGTTCTTACAGTAAATTTTGGGTTTCTTGTGTGAATTATAGAATGGCTTGGGTTGGAAGGGACCTTAAAGATGGTCTAGTTCCACCCCCCCTGCCATGGCAGGGACGCCTTCCACTAGGCCAGGTTGCTCAAAGCCCCCTCCAGCCTGGCCTTGAATGCTTGCAGAAAGAAAATACAATTTTAATGAACACTGCAAGAATTGTGTTCCTTAAGAGCGCCTTGATACTAAATGTGGTCAATCAAAATGTCTGCCATACTCTGTAATACTTTCAAATCTTTGTGGTGGTCTCAGCATTTTTATTTAGATTCTACTAACTTGTGGGTTGGCTGTCTTTCCTCCTTCTGCCGTGAAGGTTAATGTGTCCTTTCATTTAGGACTGCTACAGGTGCATAGCAGGAATATGAAGGTGAGAAAAGGGATGGTGTTACAGGAAGGCATAACATGACCATTCTGATTTGAACAGATGTTGTGAGGAAGGACAGAAATAATCAAAGTCTGACTTTGCTGTTACCTTGCCTTTTAAGATGAATGAAAGAAACTGAAGTTCTTATTCAAGATGTCAGTCTTCTTAATTGCAGCTGATGCAGTTCTAGAGTACCAGTGCTGAAAATTTTCATCTGTACTTACTGTAATATTTTCTGTAATATTTCTGTAAAACTGAATGTAGGCATGAGAGTTATATCTGTTATACCTGTCATTCAGTATTAAATTGCTTTTCCTGCAGCCTTGTTTGAAATTTGCATCTCAAATTGTGTTCCTTTTCACAAGTATGCCAGTAGTAAGTTGCTCTTACATGCTTGCAGCTTAATTTCAGTATACTTCCACCACTATAAATCAGAAGAAGATGCAGTATTTTAAAGGACTCTGCAAAAATTTTATAGGCACAGTTATTCGTATAAAGAAAACGTGGTTGTTACTCAGTAGAGAAATGTTTTCAGTTTACAAATAAAACACTACTCAGAATAGTGAGGCTTTTAAAGGAAGTTGTGAGACAACACTATTTTTCATTACTTCAAGTGTGAGCATGACAAAATTCAGGTTTCCCATGGTAGGTTTACCCCCCTTTTTCCTCATAAGGGAGTTTAAAAACAAAACCAACCCAGACCGCTCAGCCTGTTTGCGGATGACATGCTAGGGAGAAAAGATTGGCCTTTTAAAGGAATAACTGTGGCTTTGCTGCCTTGAAAGTGGCTCTAGTAAGTTGGCCCTTGCTGTGCACAAAATTGTCTTCTAAATTTTGACGGATGAGCTTTTGTTAGTTACAGCTGTTGTGGGGTTTTGGTCATTTTGTTGGGGTTTTTTTTGTTTGTTTGGGGTTTTTTTGTTGGTTTGTTTTTTTTTGTTTTGTTGGGTTTTTTTGTTTTTACTTTTTTTGTGGGGGGATTTTTTTGTTTTTTGTTGGATTTTTTTTTTTGGTTGGTTGGTTTGGTGTGGGGTTTTTTTTATGGATGCAGAGGAAAGATGTTCAGGATGTATATGTTCAAGTATAAACTTGTTAAGTTCTCTGACAACTATTTAGTACTGATTTCCGAAGGCGATGGAGGGGACTTCTAAACTGCAGTTTCTCTAAATTTGTCTAAGAGAGGGGAGGTGAGGAGTAGTTGAGAAGCTGAAACAAGGAAAAACTTTGATTGAAGAGTATAAAAGGCAAGGAAGAAGGTTTTTTTGCAAACATCACAAGTTAGGGGAGGGAGAGGAAAAGCATCATGAACCACTGTAACATCCCCATGTAGAGACTGAAGTCATGGTTCTTGAATCTTAATGTTGTTTCGTTTAGCAGTGCCAGAGCGTTTCTCGGCTTCTTACTATCTCAGTTACTGATAGTGGTTACACGTAAGAAGCCTTTTACTGTTTCATCTTAATGTTACTAAATTTAAGAGAACAGAACTTAAGTATTAGAATAGTGCTGCTGGGTGTACAATGTCTAATTAGATTGTGTTTTGATAGGCAAATTCTAGGGATGCTGTTGGCATACACTATTAAAAGTTTAACTATCACTGCAGTGGTTTGTAAAATATTTCTTAAAAAAAATGCATCAAACCAGGTTATAGTTGCAGTAAGATCCTTATTTTGTTAGATTCTGGTTTATTAGCTAAACTTCAGCATTTTCAGGATGGGAATTAGGAAGTTGTTTCTCAGCAAAACCTAAATTATTGGGCCCACATAACAGATACTTTACTCATTTAGATCGGTATTTTAGTATGTCTTTCATGTTAAAAGGTGACCAAGGGGTCTGTCCTAATCATCAGATCCCAGATCTTATCATCTGGGAATTACAAGATGCATGCTCTCTTTGGGTCAGGTCCTGTAGCCTGTTAGTCTTATTTATATTACTTCTTATAGAATTAATATTTGTATTTTATATACCCAGAAAATTCTTCAGTGCCGAAATTTCCTCCTCTAGTGTGGTACTTTGTAAAATCCATTGACCTGCGTGAAGTACTTTTCTCTTTTCAAAGAAAGGGAATGAATTTAATTATTTACAGTTTGTTTTGTAATATGTTGTATTATTTGTGTTATTTTGTCATTTAAGTATATTGGAGTTAGTTTCCCAAGTAACAGACTGCTGTATTGATCTTACATTTTTCATGTTAAAAACTTAAAGAAATGTCTGCCACAGAAGGAGAGAGAACACATTTAAAAATACATGGAGTTTTCACATGTTGAATTATTCAAAAGTTGAACTATAGTCTCAGTGATTTTTAGTTCCTAGATTATCTGAAAGTTAAATTAGTAATCAAAATGTGTTGAAGGCAGTTCTTTAGCTGTCTGTAGTATTATGTAAATAGTAGAACAAGACTGTGATACAAAATACTTACATTTTTGATGATTAAGAATGAAGCAGCAAGCATCATCTCCTCTAGGCACATGTTTTCTGCAAGTAACACATTTTCACGTGGAGGTTTATTTTTAAGCATGTAAAAGTAGCAAAAAATATCATCTTCTTGTCATTACAGAAGCTGCTGGGTTTGTTTTGCTACTGATGAAGATGATCGGACAGCAGAGTGGGTGAGACCTTGCAGGTGCAGGGGCTCCACGAAATGGGTACATCAGACTTGTCTGCAGCGCTGGGTGGATGAAAAGCAAAGAGGAAACAGTACTGCTAGAGTTGCTTGTCCTCAGTGCAATGCAGAATATTTAATAGTATTTCCAAAGCTAGGTAAGATATGTCATTTAAACTTTAAACACAGCATAACAGGTTGTTTCTTTATATTGTTCCTATTTCCTTTTCTGTGCTTGGAGCATCAGTTCTGTTGAGAACTTGTGTATTCCCTTTTCCAGACATTAAAAAATAGCTTTACATTCTGCTCAGATTTTATTTGGTGGTTTAGTTAAATACCTTCTGAAAATTCTGGATGTGTTCCACTTGGGTATATTGATAACTCTTATAAGTGATTAACCTAGAATTAATTCATGGTTAATGTGATTTAATGTATTTTTTTTTTCCGGTTGAACAGAGAGTGACTTATTTGGCAACTGCCAGATATTAGAACATAAATACATCCTTTAACTCATTTTGCAGAGATACCGTTGTCAAAGGAGAGAAAAAGAACCTGAGTAACCTGTTGCGTTATATGAAAAATACATTTTTACTTTGTTTGGGAGCTATTAATGAATTAATATTGCCCTACATTCAAAAGGCAGAAAATCTGTGGTTGCTGGGCACTGCTGTAGTTATGGTTGTCAAGGTGAAAGAAAAAAGTTGGAGATGGTCTTCTGTAGTCTACTGTTGAGTAACTGAGTAGGACACTGCACAGTATGTTGCACATATTTAAATTAGCAGTGGTTACTGTTATTCTAGCCCTTATTTGCCTGTATGTCCTATGGAGTATATTAAGTAGGACAAGCAAATAAAATGTTGCTATGGAAACTTAAATTTTGTTTAAAAGTAAAACTGCTTTTCAAAAACCTGCTGATATAGCATGTGAGTACAGGAATTTGGAGCATCTTAAAGAAGATTCCTTTAAAATATCTGATTTCTGTAATGAAACAGCTGAAAATAACATGCTGCCAGTTCTTTGGGACAGGACCTCTTTTCTGTTAGTATAAGGGCTGACAAAATTAAGGTGTGAAGGGAATTTTATATAGGTGATGATGTATTTCCATGGTAGAACACTGAGTAGTGGGAAAGAAAATATGGACTAATGTATTGTTGATATTCAAGAAAACACAAACTAGCATGGAACTTACTACCAAGTTTATTTATACATCAGCCACAGTTCAGCTTTCCTATAAGGATAAAGCAGATGGGAATCTTAATCCCCATTACAAGGAGGTCATCAAACTGTAACATTTAGCCTTGGCGTTGAGGGAAGGAATTGGTTTGATATCTGGACACTTATAATGTACCACAAAACTTAAAGTTTAAAATCCTTACTTGTGTCTTGAATGATAAAATTGTAATGTGAGCTGCATTTGCATTTTATTTTGGCAATGGGGGAAAAGCAAAGTAACTATAATTTGGAGAAGATAGTGCATATAAACAACATAACTAAATACAGTCAAACTGCTTGTTCCAGTTTGTATTTGGAGTAGAGTGTTCGTTCTTCAGAAACCCTTTAATTCTGGTACCTAATCAATAATTTATTCTCGAGTATCCTATTAACTCCATAGTTATGCTTTGTCAATAACTTAGGGACTAATATGTATGTGTTGGTGTATTTGAAGCAGGCTGCTGGTGAGGTGTTCACTGTCTTACAAGTTACATAGGAAGATATTTCCTGCTGTTAAAACTAGAGCTCATTACTAAAAGAGAATGCGTGCTAGAAGATACACACAAAGATAGCTAATTTGAAGTATGTGAGTAGTAGGTGAAGAACTAGATGCTCCAGCAGAGCTACAGTAGAGAGTACATTAGGCAATATTCTGCCCAAGTTGCTTAAGACTGCCCACAGGTCTGATACATAACTTGGCAATATTTACAGTGACATCTGAAGGCTGCATATAAGCTAAGAGATGTGGAGAATTAATTACTTGAAGAATGTGTGCAGAAATAACTTTAATATTTTCACTGATTTTGGTAGGAGAAAGTAGTAGGGAGCTAATAATATTAATGCATATGAGCTGCAGGAGGACAGTCTGTGTTGAGTTTGTTGACAAATACAAAAGTAGTCTGCAGTCTGACCATGGTGTGATGTTTTTCACTTCAGTACATACATTTTGGACTTCAGCTTCTGGCTTTTGCTTTGCTGGTGCTCTTGCAGTATCACAAAGAAAAGATGCAAGCATGCCCTTGTTTACTTCATCAAAGCAAGGTGATGTCTTGCTTTGTGTAAGTCTGGAAAGTGCAGTTGTCCTTAGAACAATGAAACTGTTAATGAATTGTTGTCAAAGGCACTAAACAGCCTCAGTAGGAGGGGGGTTTTCCTCCAACATTCGAGAGGTAATCAATCTCTTAATACTGAATGCAGCTTCTTCCAGTGGAAAGAATTTTTCATATTGACTGTGCTACATTTTATTGTAGAGCAGGATAGTTTAGTGACAGAATCCTCAGGTGGAGCTATCAAAGGTAAGCACATAAAGTCCATTACAACTTCCCTTTTAAAAACTAAAATATCCAACAGATAAAAAAGTCACTAATCCTAAAATGGTTTCTGCAACAGAACAATTCAGATCCAACACAAATGAAGCTAGTCAACTTTAGTGGGTAAATTAGTCAGTGCTCTAACCAGTATATTAATCTTTCAGAAAGACATTGTGGTGAATTAAAAGGTAGATAGAAGTAAATTACAAGCTTAGCTTGGTAGCTTTTTAATAATATGTTCTCATTTAAACAGCATATGTGGAATGAGACTTGTATTTTGCCAAGTGCTTTCCTTCTTATCAGTGATAGATGCTGACAGCTTTCTTCAGTATGCTTATATATGTATATATATATCTTGAAACCTTACTTTTCCTTTATCATAGGTCCAGTTGTTTACGTTTTGGATCTTGCAGATCGACTGATCTCAAAGGCATGTCCGTTTGCTGCAGCTGGAATAATGGTGGGCTCTATATACTGGACAGCTGTTACATACGGAGCTGTGACAGTGATGCAGGTACATATGTATTTCTTCCTCTTACCAGCTTTTGCAGCAAGTCTTTTAAAGAAAAAAGTCAAGTAATTAAGACTCCTCTTTAGCTGGCTTAAAAGATGCTTTTGCTGCTTTCAGCACTTTCAGTGTAGTTAACAAGTGAATTCAAGATGGGTGGATAGAAAGCTTTTTCCTTTTAACTGATCATACTACATAAAGCCAAGTATGCTAGTTCAAACGTGGTTCAGTCTGCAGCTAACAAAATTCCCTACTATGCTAGGTGGCTGCCCTTTCTATGGCAGGCTGGTGAACCCACTTCTGTTCTTACAGAAAGGGTACCACAACCACCTAACTGCTAATAATAGGTAGTGTAATTCTTCAGAAAAGACATGAGACTTTTCTGAATCTCTTCTTTTACTTATAGATGGATTTTGCTGGTAACATTCAGAGGGTTGAGGCACTGTGAATTTTTCAGTCCTACCACTTTTTATTGTACAAAGGAAAACTCATGCTCTGAATGGTGCAATTCATTCATAAACAACAAGTGCAGAACACTGCAAATTAGTAGTATGTTCTTTTAATTACTTCAGACTGTGTGGCTAATTGAAAGGGGAAAAAATACTTATTTTTCCTACTTCTATTCTTGTAAACTTGCTGTTTAAATACAGAAATACTGTTGACAGGTGGTACACTTAACTGTGGAAAGACTTGTTCATTGCTGTGCAACTGAGACAAGAGTTTTCACAGACAATTCATCTAGAAGAACCTCTGTTAATATTTGTTGTTGATTCCTGTATCAAGTCCATAACTTTTGTTTTGCTTGAAAGCATGAAGTATTTCTGATGCTAATTCAGTTGTAGATAGAATTAATAAATCTGTATGCTAGTAAGTATTCCTCCACGTAGTTGTTATGTAAATATGCAGTCTAGTCCTTACCCATGTAAAGGATATGGCATTACTTTTTCTTGTCTTGTGTGGTATTGCCTTCAGTTCTACAAGTCACTCCATCTCCCATTCTAGTTCTGTTTGTACGTGCTTTCATACTAGAAATGTACGTAACAACTGCTTGAAGTAGAGCCCATGTGGGCAGATGCAGGCTCCTTGGTACCAGTACGGCCAAGGTGAAGCGGCTCCATAGGTGGTGTGTAATGAGTTTCAGTACCTCTTCCATTCCAGTGGATAGTTCTCTGTATTACAGAATGCTATACTTGAGCATTTCTTTATCTGGTATTTTGTGTGGCCCTTACAGGAACATTGCAACCTCGTGTAATACTATGACTAGGCATCATGAAATGTACCAGTCCTTAACTCCTTGCTCACTGTTACACTGAGCCTTTTCCTGTAGGAACTTGTGTGCTTTTTAGCTTCTCTAGGACTACATAACCAAATGGAAAAATAAATGTTCCTTTCTGTAGTTGTTTCACTTTTGAAGTGAACATATCTAAACTATATCTAAACATACAGCTGGTGAAATCCCAGATATGAAGAACTGGCTCTTTTCCTCTGATTTAATGAGTGGTTTAATCACATGGATGGCATGCTGGATAAGAGAATAATTATTTTTGCTTGTAGTAGAGATGATTAAACTGGGAGTGGATGGAAACATTCCACCCCTTTTTCCACCCCAGATTTGCTAGGTTTAATACAACTTGTTTCCTGATGCATTTCAGACTCCTTCAGTTGAAAGTCCAGAGAAGCACAAAAGCCATTTTTAAAGATTAAGCTTCAGATGGAGAAAAATAAATACAGAATTGACATTGTGACTCTAGAGGTAGCTAAGTCAGTAACAAATCATGTAAGGTTACTGAAAACAGACAGAAACCATAATCTAAAGCAGAAGACAAGATAGGCTTTTTTTAATGGGCAGGGACTGTAAGGAAAAAAAGGATAGTATCAGACATCACAGTTTGGGTGGAAAATAGTGAAGAAGCTGGAAGACAAATGCTGAATTTTATTTTATTTTTTTTTCAGGAATAATCTTTTGGTAACAACAATATTAGTTATGCTTGGTTTTTGAGGCTGTAGTATATAACATAAGTTCCTGTTCTAGAAGAATAAAATGGAATGGTTTCAAAGCAAGGTTAAAAAGTACCACAACAGTACCTTCTAACTGTACGTTAACCCAGCTTCTTCTCTGTGTCCCACCTACTCCAGAAGGTCTGGGGGGGGGGTGTGTGTTTTGTTTTAATTTTGCTATGGCTGCGTGTTCTTACCACTCAATTCTGAGTTTTGTGCAAGTGAAAACTGGATAGCTTTTTGCATTTGTGGGGAAAACAAGAACTCAGGGAAAACACAGGAGGAAATCCAGTGTCTGACAAGCAAAACAACTTAGTGGTCTTAGTCTTCCTGTACTGTTATGAACGTCACAGATAGACATTTTTATAAACTGCAAAGTCTGATTTTTTTTTTTATGTGCCAATAGGAAGGTTTAGGCACATTAGTAATGACTGTCCTTTAGCATCGTGGCACTCACCATATTTAAAAATAAGGTGCAATTGAAGAATGCTGCTATTTCCACTACAGTTGAAAATAATGCACCTCTTCCTGCATTGTCTAGAGAAGCAATACGTAATACTATGATCTCTTGCATAAGGTATTCCTAAATAACAGAAAACTTTGATTAAAATATCCTGAGATACTTGCTATTAATTTATCCTTCAAAGAGTAGTATCTAATCAATTTCTGAGTGTAGAATTAATGGTGCTAAAATTGTAAATTCTGTGCTGTTTTAATGTTTCAGATATATTAGGCTTTAACTTACACAGAACCATATGAAACTTTTCTTGAGAGGGTAAGGAATTGTGTTACAGCTCTCTGCAAGATTCATAACTTGCAAAATAGAGCTGGTAGCTTGCCTGCATTACCCTTGATAAGCAATCAAGGATGCAAAGGGAAAACCAAGTATGTTAGGGTACAACAGTATTCTTTTTTCCTCTTTAATATAAAATGTGTGGGCAGCCCCACACAAACTAGACTTTTAAAAAGTTATATTCTGTGTTCAGTTGTGGCCTTTGTTATGTTTGCCAACTGTATACATATTTACCAGGTTGTGGGTCACAAAGAAGGTCTTGATGTCATGGAGAGAGCTGATCCTTTATTTCTTTTGATTGGACTTCCCACTATCCCAGTCATGCTAATACTGGGCAAGATGATTCGTTGGGAGGACTATGTGCTCAGACTGTGGCGCAAATACTCTAATAAGCTACAAATTTTGAACAGCATATTTCCAGGTAATGTGATAAAATTTAAAAGGAGTTATCAAGCTTGAATTTGTGCCTGTAGGAGATGGGGATATGCAAGTAGTTTTTGCCATAATTAAGTAAAGGTGGTTGGTTGCACCTTCCCTGTATTTTATGTTCAGTCTATATTTAGATTGTGTTTGTATAATACATGATGAGAAAGGTGGGACAAGAGGAGTAGGAGCATGGTTTCAGTTAAGGCCTTGGTAACAGAACAAGCTACTGAAAATCATGGGTTGTAGTTGAAAGTAAAAATGAATACAGTCATTTAATGGAATTAGAGTATTCACTGAGAAGAGAGTTCTCAAAAAAGTAGTTGGGCTATAGAATTGAAATGGAGTGGGGGTGGGCACTAACGACTGATGTGCTTTCTATGTTCCTTTTGAGCTAGTGGCTGTGTAACCTTTTCTCCCCACACTTATCCCTTCAGGCATTGGATGTCCTGTTCCTCGTATTCCAGCAGAGGCCAACCCTTTGGCAGATCATGTGTCTGCTACACGTATTCTATGTGGAGCTCTAGTTTTCCCTACTATTGCCACAATAGTTGGCAAGCTGATGTTCAGCAGCGTTAACTCAAATTTACAAAGGACAATCTTGGTAAGATTCAGTATTGCTTGTGTCATAAATGATCATAAGATGTGAACATGAAGTGTTGTGGGGGAGGGAAAGAAAGTAAAAAGAACATGAATTGATCTGATACTTGGAAGTGGCATTTGATAAGGGAAAGGGGTTTTTTAATGTTGCCTATCCTGGCAGTGGACAAGCGTCATGTGTGTGAGACATTGTCCCTATGACTGAAACTAACCTCAGTTCAAGGCAAGACTGAATATTTTACAGTGATAGGCAGACCTCAGCATTAAGGGTGATAAAGATGATGAGGAACTAGCATCTTCTAAGAATGATCTCTGCAAGGGAAAGGTTGTGTTTCTATTATGAACCTTTTACTATTAGCTTCTGTTCTTTGAGAGAATCCCTTGGTTACTTATTTTAATGAGATAAAAATAAACTCTCCATAGAAGTTGAATGGAGGGGGGAGTGCAAAGTGAGGAGACATTTGTGAGTAACCTTTCAGGCTTGGAGCCTTTCAAGGGGAATCACACTGAGTTTTGTAGGATGGTATCCCTGGTCATCTGTCACTTCAGCTTCTCTTTTCAATTCCAACATATTTATGCATCCCTCTCTTCCACATGCAAGAAACAGTGATAATTGCAATCGTTCACACAGACTAAAGGCTTGTTAGTGTCTCTTACTTGAATACATTTTGAAGACTTGAGGTAAACACATTGTAAAAGTTCTGAAAAGGAAAAAATGTTGGTTTCACAAAACCTAGATTTTATTCCACCCCTGTGAAAAAGTGGCCTGTCTCACAGCCTGATAATGCTAATGGCATTATTCTTTGGGCCATATATAGTGCATATTCAGAGAAGGGACGAAAGCAGATGCATGTCTACATTTTGCTTTGTTCTTTAAATAAGATGTATTTTAATTTTATTAGAATATTTGTCAGACTTCCAAGCAAATAAAAGCTTTCAAAGGGTTTTACAGATCCAGTCTGTAATCCCTTTAAGTAACATTAACCCCTGTAATAGTACATTGTGACAGAAAACTCATTTGGATTGTCCTAATTAGCTACACTTCAAAAGAAAGTGCTGTGTAATTGGAAAAATATCTTCTTTGACCAGAAACTTTTTAAAAGGAACATTTGCAATGTTGTGACACTGAACCGTGTGGGGCTCTCAAAATATCTTTTTATTTCAGGGTGGAATTGCTTTTGTTGCTATAAAAGGAGCTTTTAAGGTTTACTTCAAACAGCAGCAGTATCTGCGTCAAGCTCACCGCAAAATATTGAATTACCCTGAGCAAGAAGGAGCGTAAGGCTGTGATCTCAGGAGCTTGGACAGTCTCACCAACAGGTTTCCATGTTGTGTTGGTTTCATCTTATTGCACACTAGTGGAGAACTCTGATAACTTGCTGCTCCTATATTTATTTTTTTTTCTTCAAATCTAATAAAGCACTGTCTTGTGGCAGGGTAAATCCTTTCAGCAACCATTGAACCTAAGAGTGTGACCTGGCTTTCATTATTTTTGGATATTTCTGTTGGGCAACATGCTTCTGAATTACTTTGAGCCAATATGCTGAATGGAAAAAGCATCAACTACAGAACAAGAACATTTTAAGTTGTGTAGTTAATGTAGGCTATTTCCAAATGCCTTTTCTATACGTGTGTGCTCATACCCACGCTACCATCCAGTTCAGCATTTCACACAATGAAGGGGTTTTTTTATCTTTTTTTTTTTTTTTTAGAAAGGAAATTACTTCTCTACCAAGGAGAAGTAATTGTGGGACATCAGTCAATAAAGATTTCCTTGGTTTTCGCTGGTAGCAAACAAGGAGTGTAAAATGCTCAAATGACCGGTCAGAGAAAGCAGAAGACAGATCGCTCTCTCCAGGACTTGTGTGTCAGCTTTAGCCACCTAAGTAGTAGGTGTTGAAATCAGGATGGCTTCCAGGTGACTGCTTTACTACTGGTAATTTTTACTGTCCTGTTGTATCTTCTGCAGTGCCTAGTGTTACTTTCTCATGGCTCTTTTACTGGTTGTGACTGGTGCTGGATGGCATTTTTTTTTTTTCCTTCACAATAAACTAATTACATGGGGGGAAGTAAATTTCACTTGCTTATTTTGTAGCTAAGTATTTGAGCGCTTGTTTAGTTTTCATGTCCCTTTTGATTATGTAAATATCCATAAAATAGAAAGCACAGAAGTGTGAGGAAACAACATTGGACACTAAAGCTACATTTAAACTGACAGATTAGAACATCCTTCTGAACTTCCAGACCTGGGTGCATAGCTCAGCTCTGTACTAGGACTGGGTTCTCTTCTGCCCACACTGGCCCCAGTGGGAGGACTGGCTGGAGGGGGTGACACTACACTTTGGGTACCTCATCTGAGCATGATACACACCAGTGGGCTTGACACTCTCAAGACACCTTGGCTCTCATGTGTAAGGAATTAAAGGATAAACCTTCAATGTATAATAAACTAAGCTTATTTATAAAGTAAGCTTTATTGCTTACAGTATGTTCCAAGTAGCCAGCTGAGGGGAGACACTAGCACTTCAGTTATCTGATGTATTTATAAACTTAATTTCAACAGAAGTTAAATGTTTTGTGAAGTTATATTTTGACAAATGTAATACAGCCAGTTAATATTCATACCAGACCTAACCTAGCTTTAGTGCTTTAAAATTTTTCTTAACAACAATTTGTTTTTCTCAATGTTGGTTGTTGTTTAGGGTTTGTTGTGGTTTTTTTTTTCCCCTTGCTCATATTAGTACATCAAATGCATGGAGAAAGGATTAAAAAAAATTGTTTAGTGGAAGTATTCATAAGTAGATACTTCTTTTCATCACAAATGAAGTAAATGCAGAACGAATTTTATATTTGACTGCAATAATATATGTTAGGGAAATTCAATATATGGTACCTTTTCTATAGTATCTTAATTACTGAGATGTAATATTTTAGAACTGTACAGACATGTATATATTGGCCAACTAGTATTCAAAAACTATACAGGTATTGAAAATTATACATTCAGTCAATACCAAATACTTTCGAGGTTCTTGCTGTAGCTAAAGAACCACTATAATCTTTTAAGTCTGCTGATTCTATTTGAGTGGGCTCACTTTTATATAAAACTCTAAATAGAGTCACAACCTGTCATGGTTGCTGCTTTCTGTAAGATAGTCTGAAACAATGTAATATGTATTTCTTACAGAATTCCTCATTTCGAGAAAACAGCTTTTCGGTGGTCTTCACTGTATATATTTCCAACCAATTTATTACTGTTTTTTAAAGTTTCATTAGTTGAATGATGCAAATTAGCGGGTTTGAAACTTGTTCCATGGGAAAGCTCAATGTCTCCTTGGGAAGTTAAAGCTCTTGTAAAAATGCAATTATAAAAATATTGTATGGACTATAAAATGATTTCACCTGAGTGCCAGAAGGTTGTTATTCTGTTGTAAATCTTGTTTTTAAGTATTGCAAATTATAGTTATGTTGAATTCGGTTGAATAAATATTTTTTACAGTCCCTGGCGTATTTTGTCAGTTGAACTAAAGGTCTGTAGCAAAACTTCTGAGTGAAAAATGTGTTTTGTTTTAATGTCTATCTAAGGATTTTAGATAAGCAGTTTTAGGGTGATAGCATAAAGAAATAGCTTTAGGATGAAGGAGGAATTATTATAAGGCTTTAAACTTACATTTGCTTTCTCTGGCCCTCCCTCCCCCCCCAGTGATCAGTAAATGCAGGGGAATGCATTTCTCAAACGTAAAGTAAAGGAATTACTGCAACATGACCAACTTCTGGTAATACAGAATCAGGGTTGGGAGTTACTACATATCTCTGGGGTTGGCTGATGTGCAGCCTTTATTTGGGGAATACACAGATCCGTTTTCATTGAGGAAGATAATACTGGCTGTAGGAAGTATTTTTTTCCCCACTAATGGCCAATTTACATCCCACTGCTTTCAGAACAAGAAGTATGGAATGTTATCTAGCATTTCTCAGCATACTTTCTTATCAGCAACTTGGTTTCTTGTAGCCTTCTATTACATCAACAGAAAGGCTTAAATCTGAGCCCTGATTATGAAATACATGGACATACTTCTCTCATTCTTTCTCCCTGCCTATCTTAAAGATGTAGATGGAGCCCTACTACACTTTTCACTAATTCTTATCTTTTTTTTTCATTGAATGGTGGTTCTTTCTTCATCATCTTTCCCCTGTAAAAGGTTTTGTTTGTAACAATTTCCATGAGTTGCCTAGTTTGGAGTGTATTAACTCCCTCCTCATCTGGAGTTGTTTTTCAAAGGTTAGGTATCTCCTGTGGTTATCAGTGCAGGATCCAACCATGCTGCTATTTAAAGCCCCTCCAGCATTTGGAGCAGTTCTGTGCTTGTGAGAAAAGATATGCTTAGCTGTTGTGACTGCAGTCAGAATTACCTGTTTTAACTGAGGCCACAATTTTTACTTCAATTTCAGCTGCAGAATGTGTATCATGGCAGCTGTTAGGATTCCCCTTTTTTAAAGGCATACTGTGGAACTTGGACAAATTTATGGAGTTAGGTGTCTGTGGGTTGTTTGGAGCAGCTTTTTTACTAGCTGCTTTTTGCAGAAGTTTATAACCACTGACAAGTGTCTCTGCCTGGTGGTTTTTACTGATGGAGAGAACTGGGATAAGTTGCACTACAAAGGTCATGGACCCATTGCTGTTGCAGCAGTCATCTTGCTTGTGGAACCTTGTACTTAATGTGCCATGTCTGTGAGTTTCTCTTCTTGTATGTTCTCTATTCTCGTAAGAAATGCTGTGCTAACAATTCCTGCTTCCCATTTTAAAGTACAGATGCCAGTTTCACTAAGAAGTCTGCTTTTGGAATTCTTTTCTACTAGGCAGCTGCCTCTGAAACTTGTGTTGATGTAAGGTTTGGTTGCTGGATTTGTTTTCATGTTTGTTTTTTTTTGTTATTTGGTTTGTGCTTTGGGGTTGTTTTTTTTTAGCATGCTGGACTGGGGTTGGTAGATGGAAGCATGAGATAGGATCACATCTAAGAAATTCTGATAAAGTCTCACCACTTGTCCTCTCAGTAACAGGCCCCTTCCTCTGCACCCTTGCAGAATCAGAGGGTCAGCGCTCTGTTGTATGTGGTGTGAAATAGAACTCATGCTCCCTATACCTCAAGAAGGTTTGAAGATCTGTGGCCTCTTTGCCCATTCTTGCCTGTTAGTTATTCGCATGCTCTGGATATTTAATTGATTTTGCACCTCTGCATTATTGCAAACATAAAACTATTATTTCTGGTTGCACTGTACTGAGTAGTTCAGTAGAGAAGTTCCATTGCAGCACCACTAAAAGCAAATAGCAGACATGACTTGAAACTGCCTCAACCTAAACAGCTCAGCAGCACCTGTCAAAACATATCGTGCAGGCACCTCATTGAATGCTGGATGAGTAAGCCATGGAAAAGCAGTTGCTGAAGCAGTGGGCCTCCATGGCAAGTCTTATGCTTATTTATAAAAAGAAAATGTTCAACTTCCTTCTCCCTTCAGAGCACTCAGTGACGCACTATGCACAGCTTTGTAATGCGTTGTATTTTACAGTTGCTCCTCCACTCTTACTACAGCTCAGTAACACTTGGCTGCAGCTACTGGGAGCTGATGAAGGAACACACTGATCTGAGTATTTACTGTATGTCAAAGGACTATTTGGTGAGTCACTGTAATTTCTCTGACATGAATCATTACATGAAGCTAATGCTCTTACTAACTCTGGAAGAGCCTCTCCCTGCCAATTGCCCCAGTACTTCCCATGCACTGAAGATAGAATATGTAAGAGAGCACAGAATTGGGAAGTTTTTATTTTGATTAAAATCAAGTGTGTGGTTTGGCTGCAGCAAAATGGTAGCTGGTTCAGAGGACTCGACAGAAGAAAGTCTACCACCTTATCTCCCCTGCATAGTTCTAGGTTAAGGTCCAGTGCATAGTTCTGAGTTTACCAGTCACAGTTTACAGTGTTACTCTGTTTCAAACTGGAGGACAAAGAGGACAGTCCTGCTTCTCCAGTATCCCGGGTTCTAGCTTCAGGGATTTATTTTTTTTTTGTTATTTTTTGAATCCAAGACAGATGTTGGTTAAAGATACATAATGTTATTGTAACTCCCCTGGATGAGAAGCACTGCAGAAGCTTTATGGAATTCAAGTTACACAATGAAAGCTTTGTGGAAAGGAGGGATTGAA
>JAOEHY010014444.1:23481-58140 GCA_025447955.1 Psilopsiagon aurifrons
GAATAGCTTTATACACAAAGATAGAAATAGGTTTTAAGGAAGGATGTTTGTAAGTTAGGAGGGATTGAAGGAATGAAAACTCTAATGAAAATCATTTCAGAGGTACTAAAAAATGCCATTGTGACAGACTGAATCTGAGACTTGGACCAAGTTCTCTCAGTAACAGGCTCAGAAAGGATAGTGGGATTTCTCATAACCAGCACAGTAGCAGTTCTTCTGACTGCTGAGAGGGGCATAGAAAATTGTTGCTAACCTCTAAGGATAATTCAGCCTGAGCTTTGTTAAACAAAAGTTTTGTTTTTCTCTTAAAATCTTTGGTACCTTTTAAATGCATAGCAGTGTTGGCCTTTTTTTTTTGTTCTGCTGGTGGTTTCTTCTGAAAGAGTAATGCTCTCTTTAACTGCAGGGTTCTCTACCCCAGAGTGGTGTTAAATCTCAAGGTACTGCAAGAATGAAAGTGCCTTCCACTTAGCAACAATTAAATGTCCTGCAATGCACCTGACCTTCCCATAGTACCAAGCCCTGCGTCACAGACACAATTGTGATATGTTTTTAAGTTTCATAGCACCTTACTGGGATCTAGGCTGCTTTTCACGTCTCATTTCAAGGATGAACAAAAATACAAATTAACTTAAGTGATTTCAAAAGTACAGGTACTTGTGTTTATTTGTTCGGTTCCAGTTTCTTGATGAACAGAGTTCTATTTTCCTTTATAAAAGGGCTCAAAAGTGAAAGCTCATTTGGTCAATAGGTGGTAAGACTCCTTACATAAATTTATTATTTAACATACATTTATAATATTTACATATAGCTACTTATATGCTTTCTGTCAGAAAATCAGTGTCCATTCCCGAGCCTTCGGGTCTTAAGCTATTTTGGATATTGTCAGGGTATGTGATCACAGGCAGTCCACAATACTCCTCTCAGCATTTCCTGCCCAAAGCATTTCAGTTCTTGCTGAGCTAAATCACATGCACTGTGTGTTGGAATCCCTGTATGTAACACTTTAAGAGTCGAGTCCTTAGCAGCCCACAGAAATATTCTGACCTGATCTACAGATTAGGAACAAGAAGAAAAACAGCTTTACTGGTGGCATCTCTGAAGACATTTTGGAGATGATTCCATCAACACACCATGGAAATTGCCCCAAATGTCAGAGGTCATCTTGTCTCCTCAAAAATCTGAGCATTGTGGGGCCTTTCTTGACCAAGCATGAATCTTGAGTACGTTCTCTGCAAAGGTCAATACCATGTGGCTTGTAGCTCTGAGCTCTCTGTGGCTCAGCCTTTTTAACTAAGTACCAAGATGGGAAAAATATCTGTATGGAAAACTGCAATTGCAGATGGTGTAATTATAGGGGGTTGTTAGAATGGGAAGCAATCCTGCCTACACCTCCCAGAATTTCATGAGATGCATGTACTAACTTCACTAGCTTCTTACTGTCAAAAAGGGGGCCAAAGTCTGTTCTTACTGGCATTCAGATGTTCTGTAAGTAACTATTTGCAAACCTGCAGCTGACCAGCAGAATGTATCTTCCATAGCTATTGTATTTGTCCTTGTTGCCTCATTAATTAAATCCCATAAACCTTCCTCTCTTAATTGAGGAATACAGCCACATGCGAAGAGCTTAAAGAAAAACTAAGCTGGACAACTCCAAAAGTCTTAGTCAGTTTTAGGAACCTCTTAACAGGGTGATTAGTTGTGTCTAGATAGTCCTCAGAAGCAAATTAACAGTGTTTTGTAAAGCAGTGCATAAGACTTGAAGTCATCCCTTTTGGCAGCTGCATAATCACCATGTAAGATTGCTGTATAATTCTTTTCTTGCACCTAAAGTATGTTCTCATGACTGGTAGCCACTGAGCCCATGTTAAAACACATCTGCATACATATGAACATGACCAAGAGAAACTGAGTATTTATGCATCAGCCACTCTGTGCAGCCTGGATGGTGGGGTTTAGTTTGTTTTGGTGCTATTCTGTTTTTAAAAGAACAAAGCTTGTGATACTGTGTACCGCGGGAAATGCACAAAAGGCATAAGCAGGCTGAATTGAGTGTGTGGCAGTTCTGCTACTGTCTGAAAGCAAATAAGTACACTGAAATGTAATTAGGATAAATTAAATATGCATGACAATTACATGGCACATGGTAAGCAGACTCCAAAAGTGAGTGGTGTATTTTTGCATCCTCACATTTCCTGTATTCCCAAAGCAGATTCTTTCCTTATTACTGCGTTTTTGAGATGTAATTAGATGGTCTCAAAATATCTTTTTTCTGTAACGACCCTTTTTTGAAAGTCAAATCTCTTTCTTTACTAATTGACTTGCAGAGGAACTGCACAGTAACACCATCAAAAACCAGTCAGGACTTAATATTCCCTGTCTGATAGGTAAGAAAGCAGAAGGACGATGAGAGTGTACCGTGAAGTAAATTCTGGTACTAGCCAGTACTACTGTAACTTGGTGCTATGTCCTGAGTAATACATTTTGTCTGTTCAAATATATTAGCATTAAAAAAGGAAACATAAGTTTAGACCACCCCCTCACGCACAGACGGAAAACAAAATCTGCCTTTTTTGCTCAATACTGATGCCAAAACAAAAGTGAGATACTAGGTTGGCAGCCTATGGTTTTGGCCATCATGTTCTCTTCATCTTGTGCCAGGGCTTCACCTGGCTGGAGATAGCACTGCATGCTGAAAAGCTAGAAGATACGAAGAATCACTTGATGAAACAAAACCAGCCAATGACTGAGGTGTGATGGATGCTACAGGCAATGACCACAGGGTCATTTTTTATCTTCATGACCTGATTTTTCAGTCCCAGAACTCCTGTGAAGAAATTCACTTTTCTGTCTATAGAAACACAGCAACCACTTGACAACGCAAGCTATCCAATCCTACAGAGAAGTGGGGTTTCTCAAGCATTATTTGACAAATCTGTCACAGCTGGATATTCTTGCAGATCGAACTTAAGCTGGTTTAAGGTGCAGTTACTCAGCTCAGGTACCTGCAGGCCACAGCAGATGCCCCTGTCCTGCCTCCCAGCAGCGCTGGTATAAAGACTGCCGGGAGAAAGATCAGAGCTGGGCTGAGACCCTCCTTTCCTTACTCTTATTTAATGATACTTACAGAAAAGGGATCTGCAGACCTGAGATGGTGGCAACTTACTGCATACCTGCACCCTATAACCAAGACAGGGCTCCATCTTGGGACACTGAGCAGCTACAGAGCTTTTGGCTGACCTGAAAGGCATTACTTTGTATTGGAGCCAGGCTGGCAAAATAGTACCTCTCTCTGGGAAGGAAGCCAAGCCCAGTTCTAGAACATGTGAAAGGCCCATGAGTCAAAGGCATAAAGGGCACTGTGTGCCTTCTACCATCACTGTACAGTGAAAGCACAGCTAAATGCAGCAAGCTGAGTTAGCTGTTCCTTGCTTCAAGAAAGGATGGGGTTGAGATGACTGCTCTGCTGAACCAGATTCATGCACTTTTTCTTCCCCAGCAGTACAACATTTTTATTTAACAACCCTCTAGTGGTGCATTATAAGGCTCTGGCATCAAAATGCAGACAGCCTCAGAGTCTGGAAAATAACAAAAGGTATAAGAGTATTGTGGCAACATTCAGGAACCATAAGAACTGCTGGGAGAAAAGAGATACAGATTTCCTGTCATGTCTAGAACAAGATCATCCCTCTTTACGGCTGCTGTGGTTGCAATATAAGCCTAGATCAGATGCTGGAATTCTAAAATTGTGCATTATCTGAAAGCAGATGTAGGCCTCAGCAGGTAAAATACTGGGAGTTGCCAGCACTTTGTTTTCTTTTTCCTGCTTCTGCTGCTCCTGCCAGGACATGCAGTGGTACTGAAAAGTTTCTTCTAAAGGTCAGAGATAAAGATAGTTGGATATGGATTCTCAATCCTCAACAGTATTTGAGAAGATGATCTGATCTCATATTCTGGTTCGGTCCTTTCATAGTTAATCTCCCCACTTTCCAACTGTGTTGGAATTGTAGGTTTTGGCTAATCTGTTTATGTCTCTGGTGGTTGGAGCTTTTTCCAATGACAGCAGTTCATCAGTACAGCTGAACAGAATTCACTGTAAACTGTCAAACAGACGACAAATGAGAGCTTACAAAATAGAATACTCACTGAACTGAGACAAAGCTTCCAGCACCAACAATCATGATGGCAGGGGAGCGGAGACTATCTGGTTCTAATTGCCAATTTAGACACAGCTGAGCCTCTACTTACCTGAATTAGTACTTCTGCTAAGTTCATGATGGTTTTGTCCTGTGCTAAGGCTTGACTTTGGCAGACACAATGCAAATGCAGTGTTCCAGGGATAACTCCTCTCTCAAACACCGGCAGGTGGTGGTTAGTCTGAGGACTGACTCCTCAGGGAAGATTGCTTTTTCCCTCATGTGGGCACCTCCTGCTGAGCTGAGATTTTTTTGACTGCCTGCAAGCATCAAGGTGATGAGCATGCAGTGTTTTTTTCAGTAGATGTTTGTGATTATTCTCAGTTCCAGCCCTCCCCTTTTTTTCTAAGCCCAAAATATAAATTAGTTTTTATTTAAAGCTTGCTTCAATTGCTCTTGAAATTCTGTCTAGATAAGAGCTTATCTTTGTGTTGTACCTCAGAAAACCAGCGTTCTGTTTTATCATGAAGTGGTTGCCACCAAACACTGCTGAATCAACTGTCAATATGCCTTATTCTATCAAGGACAGGTGATTTGTGGGAGAGAATTCCTGTTTAGCCTGTTGATTCACTCTCTTATCAAAAGATGTTTCAAGTAAATGAACAATATATAAAATTATATATAAAAATATGCAAGAACCATTTGAAATAAATTTTGCTCCAGTGAGGTGAAGTGTAGACAAGACTGCAGTAACAAATGCTCTTGCCCTTTTAAATGAAAAGCAGTGTTTCAGGGGGATTGATGCAACACCAATAACTCTCATAAATAAAAATAATCACCATTACATTAGGCATAGGCAGTCTAAGTAAAAAAAGAGCATGTTTAGTGTATTGATGATGGTGTAGGTCAAGGGCATGACTTTAATGCAGCCAACGTAATGGCTTGTACTGACCTTCCTGTCAGGAGTTGTTTCAGTTCCCTGCTCCCAGATTTTGATAGGGGGCCAACAGCATAAGGTGGGTGGCTGTGAAGGAGGATGCAGATAGATAAATACCTGCTCCTTTCCAGCCAGCCATGAGATTGATGCGGTCACCTCATAAAACTCACCTTCACACTCACCCCCCCCTTGACTACATGAATTCACCTTTTTCTTTGCTGCTAGAGATTTATATTTATTACGTCTCTGTGTATGTGAATCTGACCCGATCTCCATTAATATCTGTAGCAGAGGGGGTCAGAACAGAGCTTAGCAAGGAAGCTCCAGCTTTCTCGGTCTTGCTCTTTAATATGCAAGTAACATCACTTCAGACTTGCAACACAATGGTTAGTAGGCATAAGTAGGTCTAAGGCCATTCAAGCTGACAAATCTCTGACTCATCTCTCCTCTATATCGGGGTAATATGCTTTCTGCATTAGCTGAGGTCTTTGAAATAAAAAACTGACGATTGAAAGACAAAAGGAAACTTAACAAAATGTCATAATTAATTCAACAACATTTTAAATCACCAACTGCAATGTTATTCAGTTTTGGTGAATGGAAATTAAATAATTCAAACCATTTCAAATCTCACAGAGCAGTTATTCAATTGAAAGCTCAAAAGTTCAGATCAGTCTTCAGAGGGGTAAATTTCTCATCGACAGGACTTCTCTGAAGCCAAGAGCATGCATTATTTCTGCAATGTTCTTTTCAAGCTTACAGCTCTGCAGAGTACAATTTATTCATCTGTCAAACTTTATGCACTTCTTGCCTGGGAATCATTTATATATTATTTCTCCAACCCATAAGATGAAAATATTTTTTAGAAAGAGAGAATAAAAAGCAGAATGAAGCCTTTAAATAAAAATCAGCTGATTCAGAGTCCCTTCTCCATTTTCTGTCTCCTTCAACCACATTGCCTTGTATTTACCCTTAAGTTAAATCAGTCAGATGAGCTTTTGCTCTCTGTGACATTATTACAGAAAATAGGATAAGCAGTTTATCCTTTCGATGTGCAAAACAGGCATCTCTTCCAAGCAGATGCATTAGCAAGCCACCACAGCAGGTGCAGCCCAGGGATGCTCACACCCAGCAGTAAGCCTGACTCAGGGGGAAAGGAAGCTCCTGCTGTACAGCAAAGAACAGAGAAAAGGGCAGACCATTCCTGTATTGCTGTGTAATTCTGGTCTCATCCACTGTGCAAAGTATGCAGTTCATGAGTTATCTACTGCTGCCAGAGCAATTTCTCTTTCTCGGTAATGAAGGCTCACGCTGCTCTTCTTTCCCCAGCACTCATGTGCCTGCACATACCCCCACCTTGAAAGTCTAGGGACAAGGGGAGACTATCGAAGTCTTGGAAGGCTAATACGCATGATCCTTGCTGTTCAAGGATATGCCAGCCTTAAGTTACAAAGCTCTGCAAGGAAATGTTTCTCCCTCCTCCATTCCTGTGTGACACAGGAAGGCTGCTACTGCTGCCAGGTTGGCTGATACTTCCTTTAGTAAGACCGTGTTTCCAATTCAAACTTTAAGCACCATGCCATGTGCACCACAGTGAGTAACTACGGAAGATTTCTTCCATTACAAGTTTGGTCACTTAATGGGAAATTGCAACAAGTCTCTGACAGCCTCAAAGTTTGAAGCAGGGAATTGAAAATTAGGTGGACCTCAGGTGGTTGAGGCGGTGGCTTTTGTGACTCATACAAAGAATCCTCATAAACACCCTGAAAATCTGAAGGCTGAAGCTGCTTAGTTGGGATTCCATTAAACTGAACTGGAATTTCCCACAGGTTTTTTTCATGCAAGGGCCACATTATGTGAAGAAATGGGTCTTAGCACCTCGTGGCTACCAGCAGTACTGTAAAACCAGACCAAAAACCAGAAAGCCTGTCCTCCAGAGCTCTCAATTTCCATGCTTAGCCTATCCTATTCAAAGGCAAAAAGGTAAAATGTGGATTCAGCAATCGGTGCAGTGAATGATGGACAAGGAGGCTGGGGACAGAGCGGTCACTGAGAAAAATGGTAAGAGATGGTGGCATTAACCTGTGACACAGAGCCCAGGAGCTGCAGAAGGGCTTGGAGTGCAGGGGGCTGTGGGTCACAGATTGGGTGAAGGCAGCAGGTGACAAATGGGTGCGGAGATGAGACTGAGACCGGCCAGGGGAGAAGGATGTGGATCCACAGACAGGAGGTCAAGGAAGAAGGTCTGCCACCATCAGAGGCTACAGCAGTGTGTGCGTCGGCTCCCAACTTGCAGTCCAGCACCTGGGAATGCTGGTAACGGGGCTTATCGCACCGACACACATGTCCTCACTGCTGGTACATCAAACACGTGACAGATCCGGAGGCTCTACCCACGAGATAACATGTGTGTCCATGTCGCTAAGGTGACACATACAAAAAGCTGCCCTGCTCCCCTCATTTTCCCTTGTCAATTACACCCCAAGTCCGCACTGTCAGCACTTCACTGTCAAGCCCTCCATTGTGTCAAATGCTGGAAATACCGGAACCGCAGTGGCCTATGCAACCTTATTTCTCCCCTCTTTTGTGAAAGCACCTGTCTGTGATGAGACCGATCACTCTCTCAGTCTCCTGCACGACACTTGCTCTGTATCTTGCTCCAAAGGCGAAGTTGCCATTTCCCTCAGTTGCCCTGTGGCTCCTGTTACAGCGCCAAGCACACCGCAAGTACAGCCTTCCCCATGGCTGGGTGGGAGATGCACAGCGCCAGGGGTCTACAGTGCTGATGGATTTAGATCACCTCACGTGTGATGCCTGTGACCTGATATATGTGATTTTTTCCTCAGAATAAGGGGGACCCGCATCAGTCACATGTGCAACGCACGGCAAAGCCGCGGCTCCGCTTGCAGAGCTCGGTGCTGCTGATTACACGCCTGTTAATTCACGGACACCACCCCCTTAATAAAAACAAACGAACCAACCCTAACACCAAACCCAACGGCGCTGCTGCGATGTAAGGCGGAGCGCGGCACCCACCGCCAGCAGTTGCCCGGGCAGACGCCGCCTGGCTCCGCCGGCGCCATGCTGCCCCGCTGTCCACGGCTCCCGGGCAGGCGGCACTCCCGGCCCCGACCCGTGGCTCCCGTACGCGCCGCAGCCAGCGGGACACACGCTCCGACATCCGTCCTCATCCCCTTCCCCTCTCCGAGCCCCTCTCATCACCCCCCGCCAACCGGCTGCCTGCCCACCCCCTGCACAGGCCGGGCCCCGCTCACCGCCTCACGGCGCCTCTGCTCGGTGGCACCTCCCCGCGGCCGCCGCCGCCGCGTTCACAGCCTCGGGAAGCCCTCGGCTTTGGGACGCAGCTCCGCTTAACGATAATGAACGCGTAAGGACCGCGTGCAGTCTTGCTCCTTATGAAATACACACCCAGGCGATTCCAGCCATCTAAACCTGATTTATTTTCTCCGATTAAGCATTTAAAGTTGTCTTTATTATCTGTAGAATTGTACAAACACGATTTTCCTCAGCAGAACGAAGAAAATCATTTTCATGCATAAAGATGAGGTGCACAACTCTTCACATTGTTACAGGGAATAACAGCAAATGTTGTCTTATCTAGCACCAAGAAGAATTTTAATTACAGTGTGAAGGAAAAACACCACGAAAGCTGCTTTTTTCGCGGTGAATCATTTTAAGCTGACATTTTTATTCTGAAGTAGATGGTGTTTTCCAAGCAATGAAAATTAAACTTTACATTAAAAAATAAAATATACCTGTTTAAAAAAAATTCACACTCCTACAACATAAACTATGAACTCTTATTTATCTTGTTGCATAGCAAATTCTCTTTCAAACTCTGAAACAGGTAAGAAAACAAAACAAAACAATGTGGTTCTTCCTTTCCTGGTCTTCTCTTACCCCAACCTGGTCAAACAGTAGGAAGTAATCATTGAATATGCATGACTACATTAAGAACCTGAACATTCCTCTGTAAATTAAACATACAGTCCTACTCTTAAATTTATTACTGTGGAAATGGCACTAAAGAGTTGGCACAAAAGAGTTCAATGTTTATTGTCAATTAAGTAACTTCTACTTGACTTTCCAGGTAAGAAACTGTTGTGATAAGTGCCAGCTCTAAATACTCAACCAGGGACCGTAAATCACCATAAATAAAACACACAGTTCTGCTGTTCATTCCGAAGATGAGGGACTAGATGCGACAGGTAAATCTCAAATACATATGCATATCCACTAATTGGAGGTACAGGTAACTGGATGGAAACAACACTGACAGCATAGTATAAACACTACGAAAGAGGAGATGTAATCAAACTTCCTTTCTGATGTGGAAAAGATGATAGTAACATTTAGAATTAAAACTGAAGGAAAGATCTGTTGAGTAAGCAAATTTGATTGATGTAGCTGCTTTCAAGAACAGAACTTCACTGTTTGCCCAAGGCATCCAACAATGCAAGGGGTCAACAAAGACGGGACCACTCCCCTTTCCAAATACATTTTAGCCATTCGTGCTTTCAGGACCCAGAGGAACCATTACAAATTCAGCTTTTTACACTGCCGAGCTGCTGCTGGTGTGTGGATACTGCAGTGCCGTCCATTTTCACTACATCTCTCAAGTTGTGTAGTCTGTTTCCTCCAACACCAGCCTACCACGACTGTGCACGTTGTTGCCCGTACATTTCTGGTTTCACTTATAAGGACACCTCAGCATGTTCAGTGAGCCAGAAATTACCAACAGAATAAGTAAAAGAGTTTAACCTTACTAATTCCGCTATCCTGTATAGTTTTATTTAATCAATCATAAAAATTTACGCTCAGTTTTGATTTTGCGTTGCAGTCCATTTTCTGAACAACTGCCTTTTCCCAAGCTGCTGGACAACCAGACATATTAAATCTTTCCACACAGGTTTGAGAAGGTGTTACTTACTTCAGCTTGAAAAAAAGTGTTGGATTGATTCCAATGCAAATGTATGTTTTACAAATGCAGATATTCATTATCTTGGGGTTTATCTTTTTGCTTGCATGGTGTTATGAGGACTTCTGGTAAATCCCGGGGCAGCTCTTCCAGCACCTTTGTAACAGATCTTTCTCACAAAAGATCTCTGTAACACCATTGCCAAATGAAAGCTCAGTCCAACCAGCTATGAAACTACAGGACTCTTGTCTATTTCTATACAAGACTGAGACCCTATATCTGGATCTCAAATTAAGACAAAACATGAATGTTACAAGACTTTCAGCACTATTAAGCTATTCCAATAGTATTTAAGACTATTTTAAATGTCTAGTCAGAATTTATGCCAAAACCATTAAGATGCATGTTTTATAATCTAGGACTATCAATAACTCTACAAAGCAACACATTTACTCCAGAAGTCAGGCCAGGTAAAGTATTTAGTTATTAATTACCTCAAATGCCTTTTTTGTGTCTGTTTGGTAAAGAACACAGAGGTAATAAAATTCATTGGACACCCTGCTACTTTATGCTGTTGCTTTCAACACTCAAAGAAACCTAGACTGTTCAGACACTACAAGATGTCTGAAACTAAGGTCTTATATTCGCTCTTTATTACTCACAATTCAACATTTAAAAAGCCTAACACATATTACCTACACAGCGCCACAGTTGTGCATTGGAAGTTTACAGACATAACACATCACCCTTTTTATAATTTATACACAATGACACAGCAGATGAGACATGATTATCAGACAAGAAGTGCAAAATGACATACAACTAGTTGGTTTCAACTCGTACGCATTATCTTCCATTTCCACATTATTAAGTGGCTTGTGAGCAACTCAGCTCACACTTATATTCTGTATACATGAGCTTAATACAATCTTCTGTAGTTTCACATTCATAACACCTTTAAACTAACGATTACTGACATTTAAATTCAAGTGTAAAATCCAAACTACAAGCATTCTTTGTCTATGCATTCTTCAAGTTACACAAAACCTACAAGCTATTCCACTCTTAAATATGCCTACTTCCAGGAAAAGGCTGCGTAAGGTACATTTTTATTAGATTATTCACAGCAATAAAATCATATTGTGCATACAACAGCAGATCAGTCTCCTGCTGTGGCTGAGTAGCACCTGTTTTCAGGTTATTTCTGAAATAGTTCTGCTTGCTTAAATCTCCCACTGTGCTGAGCCTCAGCAGCAGTCCAGTGTGGTTCTCCAGGCTTAGCCATACTGCAGATGCCATTTGGTATAACTTCATGGGTACAACTCACCATGATCAGAAGGTAAATTCTAATCACAGAAAAAACATCCTAGAACATCCAGTGCTAAAGGGACATCAATGACACTTTTGGCTGATGTGACAATGGGAGTTATGTGGTCACCTCACTTTGGTAAGAGAAACACAATGCAATGCGAGATGAACAGTGGGTGACTCTGCCCTTGAAGATAACATGTATCTGAACTAAATCAGCTTGTGGAGATGCCAGATCCAGTTATAGATACAGATTCCTGCATTTCTAGAATACACTTGATGCTGCAGAATAGTCAAAATTACTTTCTCTTCCCACAATCTGATCTGGAAATGAGTATTAATCAAATCTGTGAACAGAATTATCTTCATAAGTCTTTTTTTCAGGTTCCTGAAGCTTCACATCCTTAACCAGTTTGTGCCAGTGAATGACACTGGTATCTTGCAGTCAAAACACAGAACTTCACTTGCAGTTAAGTGGTCCTAAGAAACAATTCTTCTTCCTACCCAGCCATGCCCCCCTTTCTTATTACTGCAGAAGGTTTGGAATGCACAAGTATTAGCGGGGTAATAGTTACTGTAATGACAAAGAGAGAAAGTGAGGAAATGTTGAACTGTTTGACAGCTTACTGACTCCAGAGCACTGATGGGCACTAAGCTGTGAACTTCCCTGGCTTTTACACATACATGCACATAATCATTTGGGTTGAAACCTGTCCTGCTAAACTTACTTCCTCCCAAAGCAAGTTGGAAAGTTTGAAAAATAACAACTGAACCCATTTTTGAGCACTACTGTGGTGAAATGTTTATGTATTTCTGGTGTTTTAGACTAGTTCCAACATTGCCTTATCAAATGCACCACTTTTAATACTATTCAGCATTTTTTTAAGGCCCCTGTCCACTAAAAAGCATCACATCCAATATTTAGATCTTCAAAGTGTCAATCTCAGCTTTCACTAACATTTGTACACACCCACATTTTCTACGTACCATCTTTGTGCCTGCTCTGAAATGACTCAGCCTTAACCATGCCTTAATATTAATCTGCATCTCCCTGGAATTCACAAGCAGGTTGTTTTTTAGCTTTCCCATCACAGGAGTTCATCATTTACAGCAGACTTCACATAAAAAGCATGTTTTCCTATGCCGCAACTCAGTGCTTAGTGCAAGTTACCAAAAAATCAACTTTGTTTCTATCTTCTCTTAGAATTTCCCTAGCCTATTTTTCTCACTTACCAGGAGGTCTGTAACGTGGGTGGGGACCTACACATTCCCTTCTGTTGTACGTGTTCTGATTTTGTAGAATTTAAGCCTAAAATTCTGATTTTAAGCATTCACCACCAGAATATGTGCATGTATGAGCCCACACGTACCACGGGACAGGGTGGAGGGGAGGGCTGGAAGAGGGTCCTGAGTTCCAGCTGCTTTCCAGTGGAAAATTTTCTAGTAACTGCCAAAGACATGTAAAGCACTACGATTCCTTACTCCCCTTTGCGAAATGGAAGCTGAGCAGGCAGTGAAAAGCTGTAATGGAATCTCAAGCAGAAGAAAGTGCATCTAACACAGAGTAAGGTGGTGGTAAATACTTAGAAAAATGTAGGATTTAAACTTGGATGGCTCGTGCTACTGCCCTACTGGCTAAGCCTAGGCGCTTCCTCGCTCAGGTCAACATTAACCTAAAGCCCACTTACAGCTGTGTAGCTTCTCTCATCCACTGCACAAACAGTCCAGAAATTCAGTCCAGAATTTTTCACTGCATCAATGAAAAGGGAGTCCTGAAAGTTAACAGCAGCAAAAGCTCAGCAGTGTGGTGTCCACATCCTTTAATGCTGCACTTAGAGTTAACAGCCTTAGGGTGGCTTTGAAATAATAATTTAAGAATCCATAAATATTTTCAATCTTAAATTCCCTTTAGATGCTAGAATTCAAGCAAGTGAATTTAATTGTGACATTTCCCATTCTGCTGAGCCTTTCGCCTTGCACACTTTCTTCCTTTGAACTGCAATTCAGATTTCACGTACTATTAGCATTTATATTCCACCAACACCACATACTGTACCTTATGGGTATGTTCTCTGAATGGTAAATAGCGACTGAAGTGTTTCAAATAGAAGCCCCTCAGCAGAGTCTATACAGGCCAAGCTTCTTTTGATATTACATGAAAGGTAAGAAAGGTGCCTAACTTTCTGATCTCTTCTGCCTTTAAAATAGCACAGATGTGCCTTGTATTGTGCAGCATGCAGCAACAATATTAAAAACTCACTTGAAATTAAAGTATTTCAGAACTGGATTTGAGTATCAAATTAGGGATCAGCTCAAGAGAAGGGCCCAGGTGTCACTGTAGATGACCACAGCAGTTCAGTGGTCAGCTACTGAAAAAATAAGGAAAAAAAACCCATGAAGAAAGGTGCAGAAGATAACAATTTTTCACTTTACAGCACACCTGTAGTGAAAGCATTCTGACCAGTTAAATGGCAGAGGGAAGACACACTAAAATTCTGCTGACCTTGTGTTAAAGCAAGAGCTAGAAAGTAATAAATGAAGTTAAAAAAGTGTGCAATGCTTTCTCCACACTACGCTTACCCCATGGAACACATTATGGGTAAGGGCTGTTCATGTCCAAGTGTCTAAACAATGTTTGGAAAAAGCTCTAACAATAATAATTTTATTCTGATAGCTTGATTTTTTGGATAAAGAACAATAAAGCCAATGTATCAAGATTTACACCAATCCCTAATTATTGAGAGGGGAGAAAGAGCCCTGATGCTGGAGACAAATAATTTTCCAGGTGGGTTGCAGACATTTTGTTTCTTTGCTCAAAGCACCAACCAATCTTCCCAATGCCAGGGACAAAACCTGTCTCTTCTAACACTGCTAACTGTCAGGTATTGCTTCAAGGAGCAGAAGTGCCTGCTGACTTATATCTTTACACTGTCAGAGTTCAGAACTGATGCTATTTACTGTTCTAACAATGACACCTAATTCCTAACCTTTAGAAATGTAATCTTTTGGTGTGCATAAAACAAAGAAAATGACCAAGGAAAGTAATTTCTCAAAAGCAACACTGTGAAGTTGCAGTAGGCACGATTCAGTCGGGCTGCAGTGATGCTTCTGAATTTACAGTTTCAGATTTGATAATTAAAATTCTGTCTTGTGCCTTTGTATTACTTAGTTTTCATACACTCAGAGAGCATCAGAGGTGGATCTACCTATATTGGATAGGACATGGGGAAATCCTGGGAAATTTGCCCAGAAGTGACTGGGAACACTTCTCCAGCAGCAATGCTATTTGGCCTAACTAGTCCAAGCAACTGGCTACCAGAAAAATCACAATCAACGTATAATAAAACACATGCACAGACTGATAGATGTAACATTACCAGTATGCAAAAAAATTAAAATGAAACAAATTAAGAACTCCAAACATTAAATTCAGATTGTTTATTGTAAACAGAATAACTCTAGCACTCTGTCATACTGGCTGTGTCACATGCACCCAATTCCACATCAACTGCTTAAAATAGCACTTGCAAAAATTACAGTTATGTAATAATAATTTATGGTTTCTTACATAAACTAGTTAACAAGCACTAAAATTGAATTACAGTGTATTCTAGGTAGTTTTTTATTGCTTGTAGACACTGCAGCTTTGGATCCATTAAAATGAACCCATTAGTATGCCTGAGTTTATCAAAATTTACTGCTATATCAAACTCAGAAACTGTAAAATGCTGGAGAACACTTAAAAGTGATTAAGAGTTGCTGGAGAACTACATGGGTTTCCACATCCAGTCACAGAACTTTGAAATTCTACATTTTTTCCTCTGCAAAACATGATTTGTGAGCTGGTGTTAAATACACTGCTATTCCAATTTATGTATAGAATTTGTCAGAGTCAATAGTACTTCCAAGAATATATATATCTGTCTCTATTTATTTTTACACATGATAAAAGCCATTTTGTTTCATTTTATTCACTGTAAGAGTGGTATGTTTAAATACTAAATCCCAAAATATATATTTTATAATATGTTGTCAAAAATTTAATATATATATATATAATACAAATATTTTGACTAAAGAAAAACTATAAACAAAAGCAAAATGCAAGAGGGTTAAAAGCCCATTTTATGTGATGGATCCATGAAAAATGTGGTGAACACAGACACCTTAACTGGTTTTGCTTATATTATGTTTAATATTTTTTCTGAGACTACAAAAAAAATGCTAGTGCCCTTCCCTGGCAACAGGTTACATCACAAACTATAATCAAATTTATTAAAAAGGTGTTGATATGTACTGATAACCTTTAGAACAACTTTTAAATACACTGTAATTATTCAATTAAAAGAGACTCTCAGATAAACCAACTTAAGGCCCTTACCCTGTCAAGCATTCATATAATTTGGCTTCAAAGCCAGTGTGAGAAAAAACATTCCTTCAGTTACAAAACCACCCCTTATCAAATATACCTGGATTCTGACTTGTGACAACACCCATGTCACATCAGGGCCTCAGCTTCGGGTTCTTTTAATAGCAACCAAACTCTCAGTAACACCCCTGACGAGCAGATTTTATATCTTTAGTGCTTTGCATACTCCATACTGTCTGAAAAATTGCAATCAATTTTCGGCATTAAACAGGCAGAAGAATTTCATAAGATGCTCCCTTACCTTCTTCTATTTTGGGGCTGTACCAAGCGAAAGACCACTCTGCAGAAGTCAGTATATGTGGTGAAGATTAGACACCATATATTATTGTTTTGCCATTCTACTAAATTATGGAATATATATACATGCATATGTACATGTAATTTCAGCACGAATCTTCATCCTTCAAGGTTCTGTGCAGCATTCTTTAAAGAAGTAGGAAGAAACATTTTGTGATGTAATCTGAACCACACCCTGTCCTATGGCAGTACTGCACTGTCCCAAATACCCTTCTGAAGGAACAAGAAGGACCCCCCCAGATGTATCAGAACTATAATGCATCTGATTCATTACAGGACCCATATCTGACATTCACCTGTTCTTGAGTCAAGAACTAATGCATGCTTAAAGTTAGTTGCACTTATTAAGTGCTTTGCTGGACTGGGACCTGACATAACAAATGAGGCTAAACAGACCGAGTTCTCCATCAGTACATGCACAACTGAAAACAGAAAAATGACAGCAAATAACATTTTATATGCCAAATGGAAACAATTCACAGTAGCACTAAAAAACTGAATGGGATGTTGACGTTGACAGTATCAAGAGACTGGGACAACAGTTTTGGTAACAAAAATAAGATGCACTATTAAAGTGTTTCCAGCATTTTACTAGTTTTAATATAAAATGTCCCCCAATTTGTATAGAAAGATTAAAATCATGCCCATATCTTCAATTATTCTCATTAAGACAATTCTCACTTACTACCATGTTGTCAAATTTCCTTTTCTTCCCCCTGCACTGGTCTTCATAAAACTTAAATAGAAAATATGTTGGTTGCATTAAGGATCAATTAAAAAAGTACCATTCAACACATCACTTCAAAAAAATGTGAAAGTCTCTATTTTTAAGAAACACTGTTGCCCACACCCCAAAAAGGACCTACTTTTCCTCATCCCCTCCAGTCCCCAATAAGATAATTATTGGGATACTAAATGGTGGTTTTCAGGAGTAACAAGGATATTTTAAGCAATTTTGTCTGGAGGGTTATTTTATCAAAATGAAATTTTGGAGGGTTATACTATTTTAAAAATATACTGCATCTACAAGTTTTTTTATTATTACTGTTTCAGATGATTTTGGTTTTCAACAGGTTGTCTGTAATATAAATGACACATGACCACAACTGATTCTTACATACTCTCTATCCCTAACACACAGCTAATGTCAAATGAACCAAGAAGGAATTCAGGACTTTCATAATGGACAGAACCACTTATCCTAATGGTCTTTAATCATTTTGTTCATCATGAAGTCCCTTGAAACCATGTCAGTACTCATCATCTGCATTTCTTCATTGGGGTTCTTCACAGTTTTGCAGCCATGAAATTGATATGTGGTTTCACCAGTGGGAAGAGTGGCAGACTGCGCTTGAATTCTGTCATATTTTCTATCACACTTGGCTGCAAAGAAGCATATGCAAAAGAAAAGCCTGCTCAGCATCTTTAATCACAAAAGTGAGAAATTCCTCGCTTCTAACTTTTGCTACAGCTACATATAAGCACATCTTTCTTGCTCTTTTCTGCAATATTAGTGATTCATGCTTCTATATTACAGGATCCCCCAAAATACAGTGTTATTTTTCATGAAATAAATGGTTTCATGTTTCCTGTACCTAATTTAAAACAGTAGCTATAATTCAGTAATTACATTACTAATAACGGCAGAAACTTCAGTAAATGCAGAGCTTATCTTTTCATTTACAAATTCTACTTAAGAACATCCCACCTATCCTTTCAATATCAGAGGTAAGATTATAAAAACAATAGCAATTCAATAAGCTATTATTTTTAGTAGCAGTACCAAAGTATATTTTTAATATTTCAGTCATAATGGCTAATACATCAACATACAATTCATACAGACTTTTCCACCATTGCGATTATTTCACCTATACGGCTTGAATAAGAACACAGAACTACTACTGCACTATGAACAGTTAATTATCTATTGGGATAAACACTACCATCCTTCTTCAAGAAAATTCATTTAAAGTCTAGCCCAGCACTATCATATCTAACCACACAGTGAAATACATAATTCTTGTGTGAACAGAATTTGTCAAATTACATCCTCCACAGGTTGCACGTTGACGGTAATGCACACTGATATTTTAGGCTTTAAGATACTGACCAGACAGTTGGTTTTGTTCAGGTGTTTTTTCTGGGTTTTGTTTGTTTGTTTTAAACAAAGTTGATGAATTTGTCAATGCTTATGCATCTTGACACTTGATAAATCTGATCATATACAGTCAGTACTTTCAGACAACTATAATCTGTATTGACTCCACAGTGTAGATATTCAGTAAAAAGAATATAAACAAGCAAAAAATAATCAGGAAAAATCCCCGCTGTTATTGAGGACGACAATGCACATAGAAGAGAGCTGAAATGTCAGCCCCACAACAGCATGAATTTCAGTAAGTTTCCTTCTCCCTATAAACTTATACTATATTTCCATATTAAGAATACAGCCTGGATTTTTTGTGTGTTGTTTCTTTTTACCTGTGGTAGTGGTGGTGCTGGTGCCAGGTTCACATCATTTTGGCATGGAAATTCTCCAACAACAGGGCCTATTTAACACCATCAAAATTAATTCAGGACCAAAATTTAATCAGTAACTTCTACAAAATAAAACTGTTTTCTTTTACAAGACAGAAACAGGTATCTATATGAAGAAGAGGTTATTAATTTTGAAGTAGCTCTAAATAAGATTTTCTGAACATTTGTCTTTAGAATTACAAAGAACTTAATCCATTATTTGATTTGAGAACGTATGCCGAGGCAGTGGCTTTTATTCATTTTACTTACACATAAACAGAAGGTAGAAATAAAAAGTGCTAACCTTCTGGTCAATGAATACTTCAAACTGTTTCAAAATAAATTATGAGAACAGTAGTACATGCCAGTGATACATACAACAAGAGCAGTGTGACAACAGCATATCTCAGCACATCTTTTAGTAAGGACGTGCCTATGGAGGCATGGGAGTTACTTCTTATACCAAAATTCTGGCCAGCAAACCCACCTGTCTCCATGCATTCCCTACTCTAGTCCCCCCAAAACTTTCTGCATCCAATCCTCTTGTCCATTAAGAACTTCTAGTCTTAAAAACCTTAAACCTCCCTTCTACCTCCATACTCAAATTTCAACTCTAACCTTCATGCTAGGAGTTCAAGTGCTTCACCCTCCAAAAATCCTTCTAAAATGTCTCCTGCTTTTGATTCTTTTCCACGATCAGACAAAATGGTGTGCCTCTAGGAGGACAGGTTCCCTCTGGAACCTTTCTGGTCTTCCTGAGCTTGGCAGAATGCTCATTTGGACTCATGGGAAATGCACTAAAGTCCCAGTTTCTCTTTCATGCCAGAAGAGAAGCTACATGCCAGATCAAATTGTTTAGGACTGGAGTGTATGCAGAGAAAATACCTTGCTATAATCTCTGTGAGAGTAACCACTTGTGAGGCTGTCTCCCATGCTCACCCTTTTCTTAGGACCCTGATACCATTTCAAGCAAATAATAAACCACTCTGGCAACGTAGTTACCACACTTGAAAAGGTCTTCTCTTGATAAAAAGTATTAGAGCTGTTTCTATTTAGTAATGATTAGTCATGAAAACTGAAAAGATTCTTTGAAGCAAGTCTTCTTTACTCAGCTGCAGTTACAATTTCCACAGTACCATAAAAATCAGCCATTCTGAGACTGGAAGGAATTTCATGACAGGCATACAGCTATCTGCTTCTTTCTGTTCTACAGAAAGCCTTTAATGTTCTTGATTTTGCAATCAGTTATTTGCTGGAATTTAAGTCCAGTATAAACCAGTGAAAAACCCACATAAAACAACACAGAAGTTTTAAATCTCAGTTTAGTTATATTAATCAGAAACACTTTCAACCTTTTCCTTCTTGAATTCCAAAAAATGTAACAACGTAGTTTACAATGCACAGCTTGTAATAATTTGAAAATAAAACCTAAATGAACTTAGACTTTCTCAAGTTTAAGTATGTTGGACATTCCCAGAGGGTTGGGGCTTTTTGTTTGTCTGGTTTTCCCCTTTATAGAATCATAGAATAGTTAGGGCTGGAAACGACCTTCTAGTTCCAGTCCCCTCTTGCCATGGGCAGGGACACCTCCCACTAAATCCTGTCACCCAAGGCTCTGTCCAACCTGGCCTTGAACACCACCAGGGATGGAGCATTCAGAACTTCCTTGGGCAACCCATTCCAGTGTCTCACCACCCTTACAGTAAAGAAATTCCTCCTTATACCCAATCTAAACTTCCCCCTTTGAGTGCGCTTGAACAAAACTGTGGATACTCATTGCTTGTTAGGGTTAAAAAGCAGCCACCACATTGTACTGACAGCTGCAAATCTTAATTTTGTTTTCCCTGTAGGACTCTTAAAAAGTTTTATGTTTGTTTTAAAACATCCCATTGAAAACAGGAGTGCTACTTTAAGATATATCGGTTTAATATCAGTATACTTCAGAATGGACATGTGTACTTCACAATGAATTTTGTGACCAGAAGAACCTGGTTTGAAACCCACATGTAAAGAAAACCTGTCAAAGAAATAGTTTCTCCTCTGAAAGGTATAAAATCTCCAAAGCTGAGTTTTTCTTACAGTGCATTTGTATCATATATCTTTAACTACGACTCGCTTGAGCAGGAATTGATTAAGTACTACATTCAGCACAATACTTACAGGAATCCATTTCCCTTGCAAGGACATGTACTGATACCTTGTGTCTTCTGGGAGCGTCTATTGCCAACAGCACCTACAGTAAAAAACATCAAGTCCTTCAGGTGTGGGAAGTGTCACTCACATTATAAAATAGTAAAAGAATTAAAGCATTTGCATTTTAGTTTAAGCTTTAAAATGAGGCATGAATTTTGGGATATCACAGAATCATAGAATGTTTTGGGTTGGAAGAAACCTTGAAGATCTTGTAGTAGTTCCAGCCCCCCTGCCATGAGCAAGGACACCTTCCACTAGACCAGGTTGCCCAAATCCCTGTCCAGCCCAGCCTTGAACACTTCCAGGGATGGGGCAGCCACAGCTTCTTGGGGCAATCTGTTTCACCAGCCTCATAGCGAAGAATTTTTTCCTAGTATCTAATCTAAATCTCCCCTCTGTCAGCTTGAAGCCACATCCCTTCAAATATTATTAGAGGTTATCTATACAGTATTTTGAATGATTTCACAATCAATTTAAGAAATTAATGCACTGTTTCGGGCTTAGAAAAATTAGAAGTAATAGGAACTCAGCCATTAACTATCATAGTATCAGGAACCTAAACCTCTGCAGAATTTTCAATCCCTAGCAGCCTTCTGGAAGCATATCACCCTGAATGCAATTATTAAACTCAGCTGGACTAGCTCACTCATATAACCAATTATTTTTCCTTTGGAACAACAGATGATCATGTATTGAGCAAAATAATATAGATTCCTACACAAACAGAATGTGGATACTTGATCAAGTTATCGTATCTTCACCCATACCATTAAAAAAACAAACCAAAAATGTTACTGTTCACTTTGCAATGCAAATAATAACCACTTTTAAGCATTAAATCTCATAAAAATACATGGTAATGCAAAACGACCATAGATGAAGGAAGTGAAAAGAATAAGGACAAAACAGAAACCACTTTGAAAGACATTAGTCACCCCCAAAGAGAGAAAAAAAGAACACAGATACGCACGTACCCATGGTTCTTCATGGGCAGAACTTTTTCCATCCAATATTAAGTTCCTAAGACACGTCTTCAGTACTTTTCAAAGTATTCCCATAGCTGTTAGCCGCTCCTTAAGTAATACAACACTACATACACTTTGCAGTATAGCGAATTATCATTGCCTATGAAATTTGTTACAAACCAGAAGGAATGAGGCCAAGTTTATTGGGGAGAGGGGAGAGGACCCCTTACTATTTCAGTTGCTTAGATCAGATATCTATCTAGCAACTTCATGCTGATAGGCAATGTATAATTATTGCATCATTATACTGTTCCTTTGTTCTGCCTAACTATGAGAGAAGGAAAAAAGCATTGATTTACAGTGAATGAATCTTTAAAAATATCCATTTCATTCACAATTCACACAAAATAAGCTGAATCATTTATTATAATTTATTAGTTGAAGAAAAAAAAATTAAAAGAACAAATTTTCAATTTTGGCCAAATTTGATCACAGAGCAGCACAATTTTTTATTCATAAAGGATGGATAAATGAGGCAAGAGGAGAGCAAGAGCTGGTAAGAATGGAGAAAAAACAACCCACCAACCAAAAAACCCACACAAGAAAACCCAATCCTTCCCTGTAATTTTTACAGTGTGCTAGTTGCCATTAAACTAAGTAAGGTTCAGGAAACAGAATTATTATTAAGGTATCTGCATCAATCACATCATCTACCTAAAACAGGCATAAGTATATGCTTTCATAGTTCACATGGATCACATCCAGTTTTAGCTACATCTCCTTCCAAGTAACACTTCAACTGTATGACTGACTTACCTTGTAGAACTGTATAATATCGTCCTTGGTCAGAGTCTTTAGATAAGCCACTTCAATGTTATCTGCACAACAATAGTAAAAATTAGAACAAGTCTGCAAATCATAGCTCATTATTAGCACACTACTTACTCAAAGTACATTTCTTTCAAATTCAGATGCTATAATTGACTGCAAATGATATGCTTTTCATTGTTAACTTTCAAGCTAATACTTGCATCACTAAAAGTGTCATTGGAAGCTTGACAGAAAATTGTACTTCAGTAAGTCCATTTGATTGGACTTACTAAAAAAAATGCATGTTTGAAGAATACTGATTGCACTTTATGTTATTCAGTAGCTGAAAAAGATATGCCTACTTCTGTATATTATCTTCAAATCAATGTTACACATTTCTACTGCAGACTGATTATAGATGGCTTTTATTCACAGTTAGGAAACAGGATGGTAGGATGTACTTTGGCAGGATGTACTTATAAATAAATGTAAGGCACAGTGCCTACATCATACCTGTTAGGGAATAATTACCTTTAAGATATCTGGGGACAGTGTGTCTCAGTAGCTACACTGCTTCATATAAATTAAATCATAAGGTAATATCATTTCTGCATAAGCAGGAACATTTTTTGTTGTAGGCATGGTTGCTTTTCTTATGGTTAGTAGGAACAATAAGAAAGAAATGCGTGCAAAAGAACAAATATGCAGCTAAAAAGTCTGTGAGGCAGGCTGTAAGTAATTTATGTGAAGATATGAAGTTTGACACCGTTTGGAAAATTACAAGACATTTGAGAGAAAATTCTTAAGTGAAGTAAAAGTTCTTACAATGATAAAAGTGTAAAAACCTGAAAAAAAACCTTTCACTTCTTAAGGCTAAAATATGGATTTCTGGTTTTGACAGTTCTAGTCCTATTAGAATCATTCATGAAATAAGATTACCAGTGGGTAGAGGGGAATTAAAGATCTAAAAGTCAATGGAAATAATGAGTTGAGTAGGATTTAGGTGTTGAAGATATGCTACAGCTAGCGGTAAGAAATTCCAGAGAGACAGTATAGATCAAAGTATGATAAAAACATAAACAATGAAAGCAGAGAAAAATTAAACTGTTTCATCAAACTCAAAAGAAGTACTTGAAGGGATAAGTTTCCTTGCCACTCCACATACTCAGGGCATGAAACCTTGTCAACAGCTCTCATTCCCTCGAGACCAAGCTAGATGACAACTCAAAACTCTTCATTATTGAAACAGTTCAGTTAGTCACTGTCAACCAAAAAGACTGTATTTGTTATTGTTATTGTGAAAAGACAATATCCTGCATGTAAAGCAGATGAGAAGTCACAGGACACAGACTGAGTTTTATGTAAACAACCATCAGCCCATTTTCATTTGATCTTCCGCAAGTTTATATCTTCACAGTATTGTGGATGAAGAAAAAACAACGAGAAGTGTTTCTTCAGGCCTACTCTAAGCTGAGACAGGTCACATGTTAGTTGAGAAACCTGCTATTGCCTTTGCCATTGCTCCCCCAAAAGAACTGTGCAATAGGAAAAGGAAACTGGTTCATATGCATATATGCATCATCAAGAATGTCAAATTGCATTTGAATGCATCTCAGTCAAGCATTAGGCACATATGTAATACAGATGTCTGAATATCACAGAAAGAAATCTGAGCTTATGTGACATTAATACTTGAATTCAAACCACTTCCAATCTTTGACCTACTCTTCGTCTCACTGAGCCTTAAGGGAAAGAATGGAAGGTCACTGCACCTTTCACCAACCCCCATCATATAGGGAACATCACGGAACAAATTTATCCTCTATTACTAACAGCTACCACAACAGTGAGTGTACAGGCTCCAAGAATGAGTTGTTTTCTCAAGGCAGAAGGAAGAAATACAACTTACAGGACATGATCACAAAAAATATATTAAATTATGCACAGGCTATGTGAAAGTTTAAGTTGTTCCCAAATTAATTTGACACTGAGCAATCACAAGTGCAGACAAACAACAGCATTCAGTTTTAAAGGAACTGTAATTTCTCTTACCTCTGTCAAAGTTATACTGCTGGGAAATGATTTCACCCCAGTATTTAGCACATTCTGCAGACAGCTTCTTTGGTTTGTCTAGGCGACGAATTGCTAAAGCTTGTATGTGTTTTTGGAAGGCCTCTTCTGTCATATCCTCTATGCACTTCTCCATAGTTTTTAAGAATGCTTCAACTCTGCTTTCTAAATAGTGTGGTGGCTTTTCAGATTGTATAATAAATCGCAGTCCTTGTATGCCATTTGCCCGACGTGGACCACTGAACACAATGTAACCTTGGCAAAACAAGAACAGTCAGAAATTAAAATTATTTAAGATTAAAATTATTTCATTTATAAAACAGAATTAAACTTAGCATAAAACTGCATTCCTGTCAAACACGGCATGTTTATTTGTTGTCAAACATGGTTAAGTTTAATTCTGTATTATAAATGAAATAATACGTTCCCAAAACAGCAACCACTGTTTTATAGATTTCTAATCATACTTGGATGCTCACATCAAAAGTGGATACAGTATTTCAAAGTCCTCTCATGAACAATATTATTGTGCATGTATTTTGGAAGTACCCATTTATATATCCCAGTGTTATACACAGCAGCATGACACTGATAATTTATGTTCTACTTCTGATCCACTGTAACCCGTAGATTGTTTTCTACACAAGTGTTACCTAGCCAGTTGCTTCCTACCTTGTATCTGTGCCATTGATTATTCCTGCCAAACTGTTTCTACCAAACTGCATCTTATTCGTGTTTCTAAAATGTCAAACTAGTTTTGAATTCTAATTCTACCTTCCCACACTTGCAACCTCTCCCAGCTTCGTATTATCTGAAAATTTAGTAAGTATATTCACTCTTCTATAATCCAGTTTTGATGAAAATACAAAATAGCACTGGATCACAATAGAACTCTGCAGAGCACCACAAACTATTCTTATTTATTCCAGTCATGACTTTCCAAACAGTCTTGTGTAGCACTTTTACCCAGATGTTATTTAGCTTCTTTGAGAATATTATGTACCTTTCCTACTAATAAGAGGAGACATACAACATCACCACTTCCATCCATACAGCCAAACTCTATTTGCATAAAAAAGTTAAGTGCAGTTTGACCCGAGTTTGTCCAGTAATAGTTTCTGAGTTGCATTCTGTGAATTCAGAACTGGTTTGACAAAACCTGTGTTTTACAGGATTAGAATTAAGCTGACTGATTCTGTAATTTCTCTGCTCCTCTTTTTCCTTTTTTAAGGAAACATCACATTTATCTGTGTTTATTTTTCCAGTACCTCACCTATCATCCACAAATTCTTACTTATAAGACTTCTAATACCAAGATTTCATAATTTTTTTTTTTTTTTTTTAATGCACAGTTCATCATGCCTGAACTTTTTAAAAGCTTTTAATTTGCATGAACAGTCTTCAATCTGTTATTTTCCAGTTCAAAGGTAAGGGCTGGACTTTGATCACTGTATTTATTTTGGAAATCACCTGGTTACAGTTGACATTTTAAGTGAAACTAAATAAAGCCATCCAAAACCACTTTGACTTCTTTTTTCCACTACTAACTCCTTTTCCTCTTTCTTGTCGTGGTAAATCATTTATTGAATGAACTCTTGGTACTACTTCTACTGTTTAGCAAACTGCTAACTCCTGAATTTCTTTTCCCCCTTATTTTTCCAGGAATCTTATTAACAATTCCATCAAGTTTACTGAATGCTGCTGGCATTTCTATTGTCTTACTTTCTAAGTCTTGTGAACTCTATCATTTGGCAGCTATGCAGTGGTGGACATGTTCACATAGCTCTTCCTCACTGTTTCCACCCCCCCTCCTCTTTAATTGTTACCTCCAAGGTATACAAAACCTGCCACAACCACATTCCAAAAACCTGCTAAATAACCTGGGTCCTGCCCTTTTTTCAACAGTTATCTAGTTAAAAGCCCTGTGATATGGCTGATCATGCTAGTTGCTCACAAAACACCTAATCTTGCCTGATATCCCTGGGAGTTCACAGTCATCACACTGAGACTTTTGCCTGTCTCACCTTTGGGAAAAAATACTCTTCCTCATCAGTACTTCAGTTATGCGAAGTCTTTGTCCATCCTTGTTATCATGTTCGGAATAACCTTACCAGTTCTCAGTCTTACTGATTCAGGTAAGAAATACTGGTACTTATTGATGAACAGCTGTATTAAGAAGCTTGAAATATATTTAGATCTTCACCAACATGGCAGCTTACCCATAGAGCAGTACTCTTAAAATAGGGCTTATGATTCAATCAAGAGCACCTGGAAGTAGGACCACAAGAAGGAAAGAACATACTACTGCTGATTCTTAAAAATGATCTAAAATTTAGGAAACTGATCTAATCTCCTTTTTGAAAAATTCTAGATATGAAATTTTCCATACAGTGATCAAACTGTACCTTAAGCCAGAGTCGGTTACAGATATTTCAGACTTATCTTAAAAACTATGCTTGCTTCTTCTCAATTTAGAGTTATGCTTGCTTCTTCTCAATTTAGAGTCAGTGTACAGTAACATTCCTTTGAGTCACCAGCAGTTAAAATTATTTACATTTACCAAATGCCCTTTAAATGGCATTCACTAAGCAGAGAAATAACACCTCATCATGTCTCATGTAAATGTGTGTATGTGTGCATGTGTGTATACAGACACATAACCACTGTGGGGACACTTACCTAATTGCTCCTTGGTGCGTAGAGTATTGAAGCATGGTTCTGAGATAATTTGACAAAAGAGCTCCAGAAACATATTCTCAGAAGTGCTTTGCATGTCTGTCTGGTAATATATTTCAATGCCACAATTATTATGAACTTCATTTCTCTGTTGGTATACAAACCAACCTCCTAAAAGACAAAGTTAAAACATTGATGTTCATAAAAATGTACATTCTTATTATCCACAATTAAAATAATAATGGTCTATCACTTGTGGAATGGAATTATAATTAATGGTTTAGGACTGTTAAAGCAGAATTTCCACTAACAGCATACTTTTCACGAAACGAGTAAAGAAAAGTTTATTTTAACACATCAAAATGTCACAGCTTGAGCATATCAGCAAGTAAATTGAAACTGGCTGCTTCTCAAGAAATTATTTTTGGAACTGGAATGGAATTCTGCATTGCCTCTAGCGTGTCAATAGCTTCTAAAGACAATTTGTCAGAAACATTTATGAAAATTAAAAATAATCCAGCATTTAATACCAATAGCTTCTTTGGTACATGGTAGTTTCCACAGGCTGATTGTCAGATATGGGTGACCTGCTTTGACTGTATAGTTACATCTGTTGTCACTCCTGTATAACTCTCAGGAATTCCTTGAACCTCCTTTCTTCCACATTTTTTATTTTTTGTTTGCATAATAGAAGTAAAATCATATACAAACACCATGACACCAAAAGAATTTGTATTGAGAAAAAAGAAGTTACCTGTCCAACAGCTTTTATTTTTCTCAAAAAACAAGAGTCATTTAGGACAATCTGTCACTGAACGATCAATTAATACTCAAGAGTGCTCAAGAATAGTGCTTATTCAATGTGTATACTAAGTGTTGTGAAGAGTGGGACAGGGCTCTTATTTCCACATATCATACTGAGTGAATTAGGATTGGATCATAAAAAGTTTTGGGTTGGAAGGGACCATAAAGATTATCTACTTCCAATCCCCGAGAGGTGCAATTTACATTCACAGATTAAAAATGAAATCAAATTCATTTTCAAGTATACCAGAAAGATTATATTAGTGTATAATTTTATTAACAAAACCACACCCTAATTATATTTTAAAATTTAAAGTTTAAAATAATTTGTAGTCTGATTTTGAAACAAACTCCTAGCAACAAAGTAGGATTAAAATGCCATTAGCAAACAGAGAATATCAATGTAATGTATGTTAAAAAACAAATCAATCATTTAACTTACTGTCAGGAAGTTGCACTTCTCTGTATCTCACTAGTTGACTGGGAAGGAGTGGCTTTGTATGAGCGTGCTCAATCAGAGTGTCCTCAACCATCTGCATAATTCCTAATGCAGCCTGGAAGAGGAAACATAAGAGGATTCTTCACAGTAATTGATTATTCTGTACCTAACAGCAAAACAAGACTTCAATTTTATATTGTCTATACATTCAACTACTACTACTCCTCCCCAACACTTCTGAAACTAAAAGCTCAATGGCTTTTATTTTTTCCTCTCTCTTTACCACTTTGATGAACTCATCTTTCAAAGCCTGAAAACAAGATACCTACAATATATTTCAGCAGGTGGAATTTTAAGAAAACAAATTAACGGTTGATTTCAAATACACATTTCATTGACGTGCTGGTAGTATTCGGACTCGTTGCCCAGATACTTCTTTCTTTATTTGATGGATTAAAACAATAATAATTTAAAAATCATAAATAGTGGGGAAAAAAATAAAATCATTAGTTTCATTCATGGACTTAAGTTTAAAAGCTTTACCTGTTAAGGGTTATGTATGCTTGTAGCCTGTATACTGGAAATTACAGTAACGTGCTACAAAGCAGTTTTGGCTAAAAGCAAAAACCTCTTAGTCTGCGCTGCCAGAGTCACAAGTGATCTTATAAAAAACATGGAAAGTGCTGGAAACTTAATAAACACACAGCCCTTCCAACACCCCCACCCAACATCAAAGACAAAGAGATTGATGTCTAACAACAGCCAGTTTGAAGGGATAGAGAAAAATACCACTACAGTCTTCCAATCAAGTCACTATATTAAAACAAAATATTTACCAGACTGTTCAGACAGATGTTCTGAACAGGATTAGTTTAGTATTCATCCACTTGCAGCTAATAATAAAAGGAATAGTAAAAAAGCAAATATCAAAATAAAATTAATTCCAGAAGAAATGGGAATTTTAAGCAGCTAGGTAGGTCTAATTTTTCAAAAATTGCAGATTCACTAAAAAATTTTCACTATTGAAAGGTGTCATAAGATTATGTAAATTTTTATTTAATTTTAGTTGGAAAAAATTCTTAGATCCAGGTTAAAATTTCTGAGATTTGTCAGTGTTCATGACAGAGCTTTCCTACCACCATCTACTCAGGGAAGTCTGCAAATCATCTCTAAACATTATATTGCTATGTGCAAACCAGTACCTTCCCAATTCTGTGGCTGTAGGACTTTTGAATAGTCCCCCAAAACACCAAACTAAAGAAAGCTTTTCAGTGCTATGACTGCATCAGCATGGAAATCTATAAATGCTGATCATTCAGTTTCATTTCAGAAGGAACTGACTTCCAGACACAGACGTGCAAGAAATATGGAAAGTAAGAAGTAAGCGCATTTTTCACATTTCTCCACATGAAAAATAGACTAAAAAACGATTAAAAAGACGAACAAGAAAAACTGTGCCTTCCAGTGCTACTGACTTCTTCATATTTTTATTTTTCCCCTTCTTACTAGTGAACTTTCTTCTCTATATATTAAGCAGTCACAAGCAGTGTTTAGAACATCCGCTAGAAAAGTATCACAGAGCTGGTATAACACAGAAATACTGCTATAACAGCCCTACAAAAAAAAAAAACCAAACCCAGAACGAAAACAGGTATAAGAAAAGTATTACATTTTGTATTGGCTCAAATATTCGAATATTTGGTTATATTTCCTATGCAAATATAAACTCTTACTGTTTTAATGGAAGATAGAACAAATGCATTCTGATTTTGATTCCCAAAAAGACAGAGAACTGACAATTATTTTTTATGGCCTGCCATTCCTCTTTAGCTTTCTGCAAAGTGCTTCACTTGGAAGGATCTTGAATTCTTAAATCATTGCTAGTTAGCCTGAAACTTTTAAATGCAAAAGCAGGATCTGCACCATATCATTCCTTGAGCAGCTTGATCACATCACAGTAATGATATGCAACACAGACTTTAAAATATTTAGATCATAAGTTGTTTTTTATTAAATTTCCAAGAACAATACAAAGGCAGCACTTAGCCTAATAAATCTGAAGTGGAAAAAATGACACCGTGATACTCCCATAAAGATAAAAATGTACGAAGTGAAATTATGAAATCACCTTTGGCAAAACTGCTCAAAGATCTGAAAAGATTAAACTAGTCTTCCATTTTTTATGCTGCTTTTAAATAAAAATTGTTTTATTAAAGAAGGTATCACACCAACCTGTTTTGTTATATTGCCATGGAGAAGTGCTTCAATGTGTAACCGTGACAACAGTTGAGCTATAAACGCCTTGAGGCGGGGAAGAGTGACATCTAGAATAGATATTTAGACAGTTTAATCATTTACATGTATTTTTACATTAAGTACCACCTAATTCATCATTAGGTACTGTGCAATGCACAGGAGGAGAAACTCATGAAAAAGTGAATCTCTCCTTAAAAATGCAACATTGGCAAGTTCCCAGGTCTAAATAGCAGCACTCATCATATAGTTTATTTCACTTAGAATTCATATACAGTCTGACCCAGATTCCAAAAAGAAGAAAAAAGCCTCCTTTCCAATCATGCTGAACAAACATTCATTCTCCAGAGAAAATAGCTGCAATCATTCAGGTGGTGTTCCAAGATAAAGCCATAGCTATTAACTAAACAAGCAGCATGTAGTTTATAATGCTCAAGAAACACACTGTCCTTTAACCATCCAGACTGAAAAAAGAACCTCAACTCAAATATGGTGTTTTGATAGAATCTTTGTAACAAACAATACACAAGAAAAATATTTTTGCAATATATCCCAGAATACACATACACACATATTCTATGCTAGCTTGTCTTAGCAAAGCAGTTTTCATATATAATGTGAAGTATAGTCTAGTATATTGAATCAGAGTAAGAGAGAAAGAATGGGTGGGGTGTTCATCCCAAAGTGAACATCTCCATTCTTAATTCCCTGACTCTACAAGAATAACCACTCTATATCACCAAATCTATTCATTTCTCATTTTGTCACTTTCTCAACTAAAATAAAACCTAAAAATACTCATGTATTTCACAGAAGTTTTGAAAAGACAAATACAATTAAGATTTTGAGGTCACTCAGTCATTCAGTGGGGGACATACATATCTAACAGATTTGTTAGCTGTATTAGAAAAACCAAGACTATGCTTATCAGTCTTTCCCTCTCTTAGGAGGGGTAACTGACTGCCAGTAAAAAAGTTAATTTCCACATTTTTCTCTGATTCCAAATCAACTTTTTATTGTTGTGTAATCCTAATTTAATTTTTACCTCTAGAATTGCTTTTTAATAGTGCAAAAGATTATGGTCCCATTGAGTGTGAGAGAGGAAAAAAAAATAAAAATCATGCATAAACTCTCTGAATTTCAAGCAGATATCCAGCACTGCTAAGTAGACAGCATTCTTGAGAGAATTCAATTTTCAGCCATTCTTATGCTGAATACAGTACTATTAACCTTATAAATACAACTTACACATGGATCAGAAAATCATTAGTCACTCAAAAAGCAATGACCTACATAAAGCTGAACCCACTGACATGAACATCAGTGTTAATTTTGTCATTGACTTCACAGGCAGCATTGGCACCACTGCTAACCTCAGAGATACCTGCAATAATTCAAGAAGCTACACAACTAAGCATTTATAATTCCATTCTGGAGAAATCCTGTGACAAAAACACACAACTTTTTGCAGCTGGGTCTGGGCATCTATAGAGTCTGTCTTAATGAAGCATGTTTCAACATTACAACTTCAAACAGTTCATTCTGAATCCAACCCCTCAAATATATACAAAAGCCAGGTGTTCTTGAAAATAATGTCTCAGTGTATTCTAAGAAGATATTACAAGATATTTTGCGAACTGTCCCAGTAACCACCTTTTGTTATAACACAGTCAGACAGAGGTAGGGAAGAATTCTTCAAATAATACTAAAATAAATTGAAATCTGTAAATCTGAAATTTCTTCTTCCTGCAAATATAGAAAAGCATTGCTCTTTAAGAGCAACAGCGTTCTGGAAATGTAAAACTATTGTTATTACCTACAAAATATATATAAAATATCTTTATTAACTACAGAAACAGGAGTTAAGGTTCCTTGATAATGAAAAAAAACAAAATAGTATGCACATTGGGAAGTACAATGCAGGAATGCTGCAATGTGTCTGCAAGACGTCACCTACAGCCAAATAATTTTAGAGGTGTCGGTTAAGCACTGGATTCACCATACTCAGGAAATTATTTTAGCAGCATTGGTTGAGCATTGGATTTGCTATACCTAGGCTCATAGCCATAAAGCCATTCAAGGTTTGCTTAAAGTTTTACCTGCAAGTTTAGCCATTTAAGGCCTTTTGCCTGAGCTACTACTATATAGAAACTGGAAGACAAATGCAAAGGAATGGATATCCACCAGCATCAGCTCAGGTCTGGCATTGCACAGTCTTGCCTTGAATAGTGGGCAGAGTTGAAAATAGGTACCCTAAGTGGTTTAGTAATGAGACATTTTCCATAAGAAAAAGAGTTAAAAAAAAAAAAAAAAAAAAATTGGCAGAACATTACCATCTAGAGCTTCTTTTAATTCATCTTTGGTCCAAGCAACTTCTGTCATCAGGAGTCGGAGATAATACATTGCATGCTGGTGAGGCTGTTCAGCTCTGAAGTTGTTCAGTGATCTCATGTACTAAAACAAAATAATGAAGTTCCAATTACAGAAGTCTATTTCTAAACATGAAATATTAACCTTGTACTCAATAGATTTATGTACCATCAAACCAATATATTTCATATGTTAAGAACATTCTCTTGCTTGTTAGACCTGTTAAAAAATTTAATTACCTTAGTAATAATGTAGGCCTCTAAACCTACAGATTAAGAAGTAACCATTAAGACAGTTGAATGAGCATGAAATCAAAATTCTCAATAAAATTAATGACTGGAATTAATGACCTAAATAAGTACTTAGATCAAGTTGCTTTACCCAGGAAATATGCATTCTGTGACAACTGTCCAGGGATGGGGAAATATCACTAATAGAAAACGTATTTTTTTCCCAGTTGCTTCCCTGTGCTGACTTGGTTAGAAAAATACAGGAGAACCTGGGGAATTCTTTGCATTCTTTGCCTGGATAAAGCAAGTACAAGAGAAGAATCAGTGAGTTTCTCCAAAGAAATTCCTTTGTAGTCCAGCTGCACCTTTACAAAATAAGCAAAATCTTTTTCCTCTACCAGAGGAACTGGAAAGTATAAACTAACAGTTTTGGCAAGCTGGAATCACTTCCAGTACAGGAGAAGAGAAACTTATTTCAGGGCACCTGAGTGAGAAACAGTGAGCATGCTGTTTCTTACAATATGCAACTTTTTATCAGTTCCAAACAGAAGCTGGTATCTCCCTTATCTGTTAGGTGTAGACATAAGGGGAGAAACTGCAATCTCTCCGTCCTATTTGATTTTTTTGCATTTTCTCAGTATTTTGCACACACAAAAGGCCCATGCAACAGAAATCTATAAAATTACAATGCATGGATAATACGAAGTCCATGCAAACCACAAAGACAACAGGGAAACATCTTGAATCAAAAGAGAATAATCCAAAATGAGTCATTCACAGACCTGTGGGTTGGGGTTTGTCACACCCATATATATGAACTAAATAATGAACCTAGATAATGAACTAAAGATGGCCCTGGCATCTGTCTAGACCAGTCACCTGTTCAAAAGTCACCAGCAGCAGAGGAGTAAATAAGGTTATAGCAAGCATGGAGTGATATTCCCCGTAGCACTCACTCTCTCATCTACTGCACACTATGTGCAAGCTTTCTGGGACAAAAGTCAGCCTGTTCCCCAACATCAGTTGAACCTTTGTGCATAACACATATTTAGATTGGTCATTAAATTTAGGAAGTGAGGCTTACAGAAGTAAGTGAGACTCACATGGTGGGACGGTTCCTGTGACTGGAGTGTTGGAATGGAAGGCTACAGGCCTTTCGAAAAGACAGGCCCAGCAGGCGGGAAAAGGGTGCTGTTATATATGTTGGGGATAGGCTGGAGAGTATGGAACTCTGTCTGGGGACAGGTGAGCAGTCAACAGAGACTTTGTGGGTCAGGGTTAAA
>JAOEHY010014448.1:0-15666 GCA_025447955.1 Psilopsiagon aurifrons
GCCTGGGATTGCTCTGACCCAGCTGTAGGACCTTGCACTTGGCATGGTTAAACTTCATCAGGTTGGCATCAGCCCACTTCACAAGTGTGTCAAGGTCCCTCATCAGGAGAAAATTTGGATGTAAATTTACAATCTTGAGTATCCCCATTTATTTTTCAAAATCTTTTCCCAACAGCATTTGCAGGAAAGCCTTAAAAGAAAAATCAGGAAAAAAAAAGGAAAAAAAGTTATGCTTATCTTTGATAATGTACTGAAGTCCATAAATAAGAGTCTTTTAAGCCATGTATTAATGCTTACCTAACAATTAGAAAATAGTTCTTGCTGAAAAGAAAGCCACTATGCTGAATTTCCATAGTGCATTATGAAAAACACACTGTAATCACAAACTGGTCAATGGCACAAGTATTTCGCATGAATAGTCAAGACTGACACCACAAATCCAAACAGAACAGAACTGTGCTCCAATTCATGTGAACACTAGTAAGATTTAAAGCAGGTCAGCCAATGATTAGAATTTCGACTTGTAGAACACTTAACAGCATTAACAGTTAATTGCAGTGTTGTTTATAAGCACTGAATTAGTATCTCTATAATACATGTGGCCTATATTTGATGCTTTACTCTTTTGAGGGGAAGCCAGTAAGTGCTAACCCACGTATTATTCTTTATATGTAGAGTTCTGAATTTAAATTTCCTCATAAGAATATGACTGAACCTGAAATACTTCTCTACAATAGACAAAACATTCCCCTATTTGCATGAAAAAAAGTTTCCAAAAAAATAACCGTCTACATATTTTCCTGAAAAAGCTCAGGCACTTCCGTAACTCAGTCTCCAAATGAGCTTTTCAATTTTGCTGCAGAAGATAATCCTTTATTTAAAATTTTTTTAGGACAATGAGGCTTATGAAATGTAAATTGCTTTATTAAGTGCTCAAAAATTAATCCTAGATTAAAAATACATTTTAAAATGTTATTAGGGATGTCATGTTACTAATAACAACCCAAGCTTTTCCATGCATTTTGGGACAGGAGACAAATTCAATTACCTTTTTGCTAATTGTCTGGTTTATGTTCTTATTGTAATGCATATTATTTTAAATGCTTTAAGTTCATAATTGCTAGTGGGAGACAGCTGTATGGCTAAGATTTGGTGTACTGAGTGGAAAATGCAACTCATTATCAAGACAGCAGCCTATGAAGACCTGTGCACATGCTGCTTTAGGAAAGTCAGTTGAAACTTTATAAATGCAGGTAGATGCAGAAATATTAAACTCCAGTTACTTTCATAGCAGGAATATCAATCTCTTTCCAGTTAAATAAATCAGCCATGATAAAGTAACCGTGTGTCCAGCATTTTCCATGTGAAACAAACCCAAGGGGATGAATCCCAAGCCAAGAATTTTTCCCCTTTAGGAAGAATCAGATGCGTGTGTGATGGCTGAAATGCTGCCAAAGGCAAGCATTCAATGGCAAATTCAATCCAAGGTCCTTGTTCTCCTCTTCAAGGACTGTAATGGGCATTGGCATTAATATTTCAAGGACTTCCTCTAATTTCACATCCCTCCAAGTAAAAGCAGTTATCATCTAAGGAGGTATTATTACCAAATAGTTGCTAAGCTTCCTACTACAGGAAATTAAATGGAATCATTGCTAGCCTCCTTCTCACTAAAAAGCAACACACACCTCTTTCCATGGGTTTTTGTTTGAAGTTAGCAATCTTCAGGTTAGTACATTTCCCATTTTTAAGCTCTTGTCCCTAGGTGCCGTCTTCAAATCCAGCTCCACTAGGCCTGGAAAAGAAGATACAGTGGTGTTGCCAACTCATGTATTTTTTACCATTACTCTTTTCATGTTTAGTGTTAATTTTTTTTCCACCTCTAGTTCCTGCAGTCAAATGGCTGCTAAAGAATATTTGCTTTCACTGCAGAAAGAGTTACTAGATATCTCAAGTTTGTGTCAGGACAGAAGGGGGTCCCAGAAGCTTTGAAACTGTGAAATTCAAAGGTTTACAATCTATTTTAAGGTCTCTCTTGATGATTTTGGCTTAGAACCATATTTATTATTTTTTCTTTTTTAAATGTTGGAAGTTGGCATTACTGGCATGCTTATTCAGCATAATCCTGGTCATTCTTAGGTATGTTCTGGTAATAAAAAACAACCTGGAAAACAGCTTCCTGGGCATGTGGGGGGTTCCTGGTGAGTAAGGCGAATGCTTCACTAATGTTGTGTTATTAGAAAGCAGAGGAGTCTAAGCTGTATACACAAAAGCTAACTCGATCATGTGAAAACCAGTTGTCCTGAACTTCCCCTACCTAGAATGTCTTCTGCACTGGGTCATGCTGTAGCAGCTTCAGTAATGTTACCTGACCTCAACAGCTTCATGGTGGCAGAGAGTCTTACTGACAGCTAAGGCTTAAGAGCCTTCCTAGACTAGAGTTAGTTGTAACACATCCGGGCTGGCTGCTTCCCCACCCTGAAAAAGTGATACACTTTAAATGTGTTTGCCTTTAAAGACCTGAAAAACTAACTTACATTTCTGTTTTCAGCTAAAAATCATGCTGAAATGCTTGGTGGTTCAGAGCCTACATGACTATACCCACTGCAAGTAATCAGGATACAGTTAGCAGTACAAACATTTATAATAATTATGTGGTGGATATACAAACATATTCCAGCTTTATAGACCCTCAAGTAAACTTTGCTGTCCAAATGCAATACGCACGTATTACAATTACGCAGGGACTACAGCATGAAGCAGTGTTGCCACCTGAGTCAGGTACAGCACTTGTTCATGGCCAAGTCCGAGATCTTCCTGCAAAGCAGTTTTACAACCCGTCAGCAGAGTGTGACTCTTTATTCCCCTCTAGTGGCTGGTCTGTATATTTGAGTTACTAGTCACGGGCTGGAAGAACTAGACCAGATTCGGAACAATAGTACATGCCAAAAAGTCTTGGTTCAGTCCCCGCTGCCATCCATGCCACTAGAATGCCAACAGTGAATAGACAAATGCTCTGTGGTCTGGCAGTGCTACAGAGGGAGGGGAAATGAACAATTTTTGAAGGCCTGCATTATTATGCTCTTAGCCACTACCAAATAATTCAATTAGTATTTGTATCTCTCAGAAAAATAATGTACCTCTCAGAAAAGAAAAATAATGTAACTGCCAGTTGGTGTTGTAAGTCTTTAATTATTTGAGTACCTTGGTGTTATTGTAGCTGCATATGAATCTTGCCCATCCATCTTCAGGAGGGTACTAAAAGCTCTGCTTACCAGGATGCATCATAGTCTTAGCTGGCTTCCTAATAGTGCCTGTACTGCACTTAAACTGTGAAATCTCAAAGTAGATTTGTCCTTTAAATTTATTTAATATATACAGTCAGATCTTGCTGTATTATTATTGGGCTCATAAGTACTGCTACTTTTCCTTTTACTTATGCATTGTATGTATAGCCAAACAGAAGGAAAACAACTATAAATGTGCTAAAAATGGATATAAGCTGCAATAAAGTCTTAAAAGAGTAGTGGTTTCTATTAATGGTTGGATTGGTAATATGGTATTAGAGATTTTTTTCAAGTCTGGATGGATTTTTCTCTGAATAGGATGAGAAGAGCATTCCTAAATAATATCTGAGAATAAGAGTCCAGGAGGTGGTCACTCATTCTCCTTAAGCACAGTGTGGGTTTATGAATTTTGGATTTTCCAGTGATTTGTTCTTGTCCCTATTGAGAGCCTGAGGATAACACAAGCTTTTAAGCTCCCAAGGGCTCATGCCCTGCAAGGAATAGGGAATGTTTTACCACAGAGGCTGAGTGTTTGTGGCCAAGATCACAGTGTATAAAGGAAAAGATATCCACAATGTGGGCTGAATTCTCTAGAAAGATGATGCAAAGGAAACCTTGCCCTTTTCAAGCCTGAGACTAGCCCAGGTTTTGGAGTTGTATGGCTCTTACCTTTGTGCAAACAGAAAACCATAGAAAGGATATTCAAGGCTGTCTAAATTCAAGCTGATGCTTGGGGAGATATCATCCTTTTCTGAGTAGGTTTAAAAAACCCCACCAAGCAAAATTAAGGATACCAAATCATTAGCATGAGCCCTTTGGTGATGTTATTGCCAGTTCTGTGTGGTAACTCCATATGGGCTAAAATGTAAATTGGATATTTCAGTACAATGTATTAAGATGCTTCAATTTCTTTTGAGAAGACGCTATCTGAGCAGACTGATTTTCAGGGGAATGCTAAATAAAAGCTAAATGGCAGCTTTCTAGGTCAGGAACTGCTAGACTTGGATTTTAAACAGTTTTAAGCACTGCAATATTCATCAAGTGTGTGTGTGCATATGCACATGTGTGTGTGCTGTTTCAGAGAATTTTACAGTAGGGATTTAAAATGTTCCAAGGCTATGCTTTAGCAGTAAAAAATAATGCCTCATGTATAAAGTGCAGGAGCTCAGGGGTTTCATTTTCTTAAAGGTAACTTCAGTTGTGTTTTTTTTTAAGTACAAGCATACTTTTAAAAACTGCATTTAGCTGTTAACTAATGGCTCTTTTAGTTGTTCATGAACTAGATAATGACTTTGCATAGAATATCAAACTCAATAGACAGAACCACAGTAAGGAAGAATTCTTTGTTTTAAAGTTATATAAAAGGAAACTGACAAAATCGAAATCTCTATAAAGAAAACATCACCAGGTTTTGATGAATGCTACCTCTTTTAATGTGCCTGCTAAGTGTTCTTTTTTCCCTTATCTTTCCCTAATTGTTTTGTGAAAGGTTCACTAAGGAATTTCTGATTACTTTTGATAGCGGAAACATAAAGCACATAATGGGAGCTAGAAAGCCATGTAAAGGTCTGTAATGAATTCATATATTGCCACTACAGATTTCTCTTAGATCTTAATGTCTCTTTTGCACTCCAGATGCCATCTCAGAAAATAAACTTCCTACAGAGCATATGGATAAAATTTTAGCCAGCAGGGAGAAAAACTGTTGACTTGGCACTGTGTATTTGTGACCCACAGAGCACCTTCACAGACAGCCAAGTCATCAGTTTCATTTTCTGCTAAGCAGTGGTAGCTCTGACTTCCAAAAAACACCTTCTTTGCATGTGAAGTCTGGGTAACTTCACTAGGAATGATGAATGGGTACTGCAAGTGCCCATAACTTTGAAAATTTGGAGCTCAGCACTGGAACTGCAGCAATCTTATTCCTGAAAAATGGATGATGGGACTGAAATTATGTAGAACACTACAGAATTACTTAATGGGCCCCTACTCTAGTTAAGTCCTTGAACTAAGACAGTCAAACCAGAAGCAGCATACCAAAACATACACAATCCTCTTAGTGAGAAGAGCGAAGGATGGAGAAACCACCAACACACAATGGTAAGAAGCATGGAGCTCATGTATCACAGGTGTGGACACAGAATAAGAACTGAGTGTGGTCACAACCATCTTAAAATTAGCTCTGTTCTTTAATCCATCTCTCTATTGTTTTAGAATCCTAAAGTTTTTACTTTATGTGCTTCACATGATTCAAAATTGGGACACCTGTCATTTTTGATGCCTCTGTGCAAATTCTTGCAGTCGTATCTGATCTTGAGGTTCAGTCCTGAGTGTTATGTAGATGTGCATGCTGTAATACTGCTCTTTAAAGAAAAATATTTACCAAATGAAATGAGGATCATAGCAAAGCATGATACACAGAATATATTTTATTACTTGGGTTGTAAAGTAATTTAGTGTTCAGTTGCTCATACAAAAAAGATTACTAAGAGCAATATAAATTTATGCATGGCCAAATCAGTAAATTTAATCCAAGAGATTTTTTTTTTTTTTTTAATCTGTGATCCTTTGGTATTGAAATGAAAGTTAATTTTAAATGACCTGTATTAATACCAATTTTAAAAACCAACTTAAGATATCTTAATTAATTTTGGTTGTTTTTTTTTTCCCCCTGAATAACTGAGAGCACAGAAAGGGCATACCCAGCTCTCTGTCCTAATTCTCAAATCACAGGTATTTATTGATAGCTCATCTTATTGTGGCTTGTCTTATATCTAGCATGAGTTTTTGTGCTGAGAAAAAAACGTGCTAACAAGGAAATTCCTTTTCCTATTCTGTCATGTCACTGAGCCTATGCTTGATGCAGGAGACACCTGCACTCTCACACTTCAGCACTCAAGAGAGCCTTCTGTCAGGGAGCTGCTGGAGATCTTCAACTAGGAAACAGTAACATGAAGCTCTTGGTAAGGAACTGTGTTCTTGTCTCCCTAAAGTGCCTAATCTGTATCAAAGGAAAACCTGTCAATTAAGTGTTATGGGAGCTGTGGGATTAGAAGATGTCTGTTTAGAAAGCTAATTCTGCATTTGGCCTTGGAAGATTTCCCAGCCACAGTAATATTGCTAGTGTGTCTTCCAAGCCAACTGGAAAGTCTAGGTTGAATGTCTGGGTGAAAATTCAGAGAGGCAAAAGAAGGAGTGGGAAACAGGAAGCAAAAATGACAACAGATACCAGAGAGACTCAAAAGCCATCTGGAAGTAGGGCTGGGGCAACCAGCTCTAGGCGACCCTTCTATAGCAGGGGGCAAGACAAGTCCTTTCCAACCTCAATCACCCTGTGATTGGAGGAGGGATGGGAGGGGAAAAAATATAGAAAGAAAAACAAACCACAACCAACACCCAAAATTCTGAGGTCTTAACTGTGAGATTTTGGGATCTACGTAACTGCACAATATGCAACCATAGACAGCTATTGTTAACTTTAAAACCTCCTTTAATAAGTTCTCTTTTTTATTTGTATTGCTGAAAGTCTTGTTTGTTTTCTTCAGCCCTCTTACTGGTCAAATAGAGCAGCAACAGTTTGCAGGTCCTGGAGCGGTCAGGTCTGGAAGTACCGCTGCTTCAAAAAGTCAGGCTGTGTAGGGCTATACAAACATATGTTCTCATTTTTGGATGATGGGAGGGAGGGAAGCATCATTTTGCAAAGTGGGAGACTTCTATCTATTGGAGCAGTCTGGGTTCTGGTGAGATTTGTGAAATTTTACAGACATCCTCATCTGATGGGAATCATCAGAGCCACTACAGAGAACCTGTATCACCGTCAATTACCCTTATGATTGTATGATCCTCCTTAGGCTGATTAAACTAGCTTAGCACCATACCATTTAAGTGGCACAAGGCAAAGCAGCTGTACTTTGCTGGAGACGATCTGCTGAAACTCTGAGCTGATATGAATTTTAGAAAATTACCTAAAAATCCAAATTTACAAAGGCCATTTTTGGTGGCCACTATGGAAAATAACACTGCCTGAAATTATTGGTTATTATTACTATTGCTTATGTTACAGGACGCACTGCAAGCTCCCTTTTATAATACACTTACACCTGACATCTTCCAATGTAGAGGTGTGAGTTTTAGGTCAGCAAAGAGGACTCTGAAATCAAACAACAGTCGGCGGCTGTGGTAGCATAATTCACGATCTTTTGACTCCTGACAAAATTAAGAGTTTCCAAATCAGGAAAGGCTTGTACTCCTGCATTTGCAGCATACTGCTTGACTGGGAGCAGACAGGCTGATTCAGTGAACATGCTGAATATTCCCAATATTCTTCCAAGATGTTTTGTGCTTTTAAAAAATTCCTATGAATAATGTGTCTTTTTCATTGTGGGTTTTTTTGTGGGGATTTTTTTGTGTGTGAGCTTTGGTTGGTTTCTTTTTTCCTTTTCTTTTTTTTTTTTTTTTTTTTTTTTTTTTTGTTTAAATAGGTGAACGCCGGTACAGCACAATCAGTGACTGCAGAAGAACAGAAGTGTCAAACCCCAAGAAGCATGTTTCTGCTCCTTCTTCTCTAAAGAGAGATAAAAGCTGGTTATGACCCTGCCTCCAGAAAAAGGTAGAGACCTAATTACTTGAAGTGCAGAAAGAATAAATACTGCTTCTTTGATGTAGCTATTACTTCACCGCTCCCTGAAGCCAGATGGAAATTTCTCATTTACTCCACCGGGTTTTTGGAGAACAGCCCTTGGCTGAGGGAACTCAACACAACCTGAGACCACAGTGCACCTACACATAGCTACTGGAATTGTTGTATTAAGTTGCTCAGTGTCACTAACTAGGGATTTCATTTAATAAGAAACGGAGCGTTTCAAGACTTAAAAACCATTTAAACAGGACGGGAAAGCGCTGGCTGCAGTCCTTGCACCCCGGTTCCCTGCTCGCTGAGCCACTCCTTTCACTCCCTCCTGACCCTCCGCCTGCTGAAGTTTTCGAGTCCTCCCTACCCCGCGGCGCCCACCCGGGGGCCTCCCAGCGCCGGGAAGCGGCGGGGTCTGGCAGCGCCGGCCCTGGAAGCACGGCGGGTCCGCCCGCCAGCTGCCGCGGGGAAAGGGGAGGGAGCTGACCGCGCTCAGCTCCGCACCGCACCGCACCGCACGGCACAGCTCCGTTCCGCCGCCCCCGGCACCGGCGGGAGAAGCTCACTGGCGCCTCGTCAAACTGAGACCAGAAGCGGGTACTTTGAAGGCTCGTTCCCCCCGCCCGCCCCCCATGTTCTGCTTCCACGAGCACCAGCGGGTGAGTCAGAGCCCAGCAGCCGGGAAGGGGGTGAGGATCTGGGGGAGCAGCGAACACGCCAGGGCTGGGGCAGAAGTGGCAAACTCGAGCGCGCTTCCCACGTTTGCAGCCCCAGCGAAAGGCTGCTAGCCTGGGAAACCCCAAAGTAATCTCCTTTCCCTTGATGCAAGGGCTGTCAACCAGAAATCCCTGCCTTGGGGCATAGGGGGATCAATGTGGAGCAGCGGCTTCCACACTAAAAGCAGCCCTAAAAAGCTGCAGACTGCAGCCAAACATCACAAAAACGCTCTGCAGAAGTTGGCTGTGTCTGCGCACCCCCGCCGTTCCATGATCCATTCGACACCCGCATTACAGAGCACCGGGCCCATCTCTGCATTTCCCGCTGTCCCGGAGTCAGCCCCGTGTTGCTGCGGATCAGCCCCGCACACACCGCCGCCTCCCCCCTCTCCTTTTCCACCACCCCTCTCTCGCTGCCACAACTCGTTTGGTTTTTGCACGAACGAATCCATCAGCTAACTGCCACAGAGGTGATATCTCTTTTCGCTCCATCCTTTACGAGCACATGCTTTTACGCTGAGTACTTCCGAGTAAGGGCAATTGAGACATTGTGACATTCCCACTCAACGAGGCACTTAGGCCAGAGGAAACCTTTGGGTTCAAATAGGATAATGACAAATGTCCACTCAGTGAAGTTTGGTCTTCACTACACTAAGATACAGAATACCGAGAACACACTCAGAGGCGTTTAACAATACATTAGCTTTCAGGTTAGATATAAGGAAGAAGTTCTTTACTGTGAGAGTGGTGAAGCACTAGAACAGGTTGCCCAAAGAAATAGTGCATGCTCTATCCCAGCAGTTTTCAAGGCCAGGTTGGGCAGAGTCTTGGTGTAGGGTGAGGTGTCTCTGCCCATGGCAGGGGATTGGAACTAGATGATCTTAAGGTCCTTCCTAATCCTAACCATTCTGTGTTCTTTACTGCTCTTGGCAGTCTCCTCAGAATTTCCCAATAGGTCTATGCCTTCGTTTTTCCTCCTTTCAAAGATCTTATCTCCTAACTTATTTAGAGATTACTTCCTTAGACGTTGCATTAGTCTTTCTAAGCAAAGGAATTAAACAGCTACAACTGTCATTTTTGTTTTAAAGTTTGACGTTTTAATGCATCTGTGCATTTCACCCTCAACACACACTTTTCTCCTGTAGGCATTAGTGATGTTTGTCACATTACTAGAGATGGGGCTGCATCCCCAACCTGCTGTAAGGGTTATTTCAGTGTTATCATTCAGCAGATTTCTTGAAACAGCAGCAAAGCCAGGGATTCAAGATCCTGAAATGCAAGGGAAATTCACAATGGTCAAAAAAAAAAATGTGGCTCTAACATTAGCATATATTTAAACTGTTAAAACTGACATGGTGCCTTTGGAAAATGCTTAGTACAAAATACATTGTGTACAACACACTGACCAAATTTAGTGGCTCAAAGGACCAAGAGCTAAGTCTTCTACCTTCAACAGAGCTATATAACTTTCAGAAATCTAAATTTAGATATACTTTAGCATTATTTAAAATATTTACACCATTTACTCTCACAAAAGTTTGTGAAATATCACATTAAAATTTAGTCCAAATTAATTTACGAGTTAGAGTCACAATAAAACCTACTAAAAGTTTGCCCAAACACATAAAGACCAACCCTGGCAGTACATATGCAGTCTTCACCAAATTCAAGCAGATGACTGCCCACACAGTTGAGTGCATGCTGCAGAATTAGACTGCTGTTTTCATAGACATACTTAGTCCATTTCTAGGTATATTCACACTGTTTAATTTAAGATAAAAGGGAAGAGCCGCAAACATGGTAAGATATCAACTTCACTCAGCAGAAACAAGAAAACAGAATTTGCATTCAAGTGTCTTGAACTTACCCTTGTAATTTGGGAGTAAAAAATGGAACATGCACTTCAAAAGCAATGTAACAAACACCAACATCCTTCCACTTGGGAGAAGAAGTTACCAATTCAGTAATTTCATGGAGAACATTTATTCTGAAAGGCAGATGGATTGATACATAAGTGATTGCCTTCTCCACACAAACAGCTGCACACTTATCTAGAAGAACCTACAACACAATTTCAAGGAATTTGGAATCCTGCACTTCTGAGGATACTCCCCAGCTGGGATTTCTGTACCTCTTGCCTGCTACATAAACCCATATTTAGTGATCCTCAGTCCCTTCCAAAGCAGCATTACATTACAAAGAGGTTTCTGTTTTCTGAAAATTACCTGTTGCAGAGTTCACTTCATCAGAAACAAGCAGACAAATTACCCTGTCTAAGCAATGTTTTCCAAGGAGGAGAGGCAGCAGGGTCTGGTCATCAGGTGCAGAGCAGGTTTTTATCTCTGTTCCTGACCTGTTAATGACACTGGTCTGTTATGTTTTCTCCATTTGCCATATTTTACAAGCTGTACAATGCTTATCTCAGATGTATTAGCTCAATTAAAAGCCAGATCTAACCCCCAGATTCAGGAAGACTCAATTTTCCTCTTGCTCTTAGAAAGAGCAGTGTTAAGTAAGGAAAGTACAATCACCGTTTGTAAAAAGAATTCGTTCTTATGCAATGACACCAGAGTTAGCCAAGAAAAATACTTCAACACATTTGCTATTAACTTACTGCCACTCCATTTTCCAGAGACAGCCCTTGTAGAAAAAGTTTAAGCCGCAGTTCAAGAAATCTCTAAAACTAACTGTGGCTCTACTCAGTAATCCTTGCTTCATGGGAACATCATCACACAAGACTTCTTACATTCCATGAAACAGAACAGTAACTGGCTGGGTTAAGGGAGAGAAGCTTAGTTCAAATTCATTCCAACTTTTAAAATGTTTCTAGTTACAACAATGACTCTTACATTTAGGGACTATTCCTGTAGCCAGTAACAACGTATTTATATGCCTCTTATCTTCCACAAGTATCTGAATTTTCTCCATCCTTAGAAAACTCTTCAGCAAGAGCCAAAGCAACGTTGATGATCATTTTTCAGCGCCGCACAGGATCAAGTCTGAAATGAAACCACTTAACAAAAACTTGATGCATCGCAAACTAAGACACAGTAATATAAACTTACTCTTGGGGGGCAGCAAAGTTACATACATGCTAAAGGAACTCATAGTAAAAATGTGAAAAAACTATATTGCTTCCCAACTCACCAAAACATTTGGTCACAGATGGCCCTCTTATTGAAAATTGGCTTAGCTCCTCATTTGGCAGTGTTCTTTCTTGCACAATTTACCAAGTCATGCATGAAATGATGGCCTCAAGCTACTCTCTGTTTTGCAAAGGACATGAGCTGGCTGCCACATTAAAAAAGGAGGCAACTTCACTGAATGGAGCTTGAGGCTGTTACAGCACTTCAGCTCCTCTGCAGACAACCCTCAGCAGCAGGGAAGGAACACTTCAGGGACAGTTCAGCCAGAGTAACTGCTTCCCATCTCAATTCTGACTTTCAAGAGTTATTCAAGATTCACCAAGATTGTCTTTGCTTTTTTGTAATCCATTCCCCATATCAAATCAATCTTTAGCTTTATTTCCAAGGTCTTCTATGCTGTTCCCAAGAGGAATTCTCCTTCTAAGAAATCACCACATTAGTCAAATCTAACTGAGGGTCAAGCCAGAATTTCATCATGAACTCTTGTACTTTTTAATTAAAGCTGCTCTATTAACAAAGAGATCTGTGTCACAGCAATGTTGTTTTTTGTGAAGACTGTGCCAGTTTAACAGTCCCATTACACATTCAACTGCCTGCATGAGGTCTGGGCCTCAGGGAATCAAATCAGGTGTAAATATCTCATTTAAGACTGCTTCTCTTTCTTCCCTGCTCTCCCCCAGTCAGAAACTGGAATATCAGTATATTTCTAATAAAACCTTCTAGGAACACCAAAGAAAACAGCTGACTACAGCATAGCCAGTACAGCTTGCTCATGAACACCTAGAGCAGTGGAGGAGCAGTCAAAAACTGCAGTATGATCTCCTCGTCCTCACTGAATTCAGTAAAAGTAACAAGCCTTTATGAATCAGATTTTTTAAAATATCATTTTAGGCCTTCTCCTCATTCACCCCCTAAACCATATAAATATGTCTTTTATGTGTCTATTTCTGGAAAGCGTGTTGGCCTTCCCAGCCAAGTACTTGCTACCTTGCATCAGTTTGTCTAAAGGACGTTCATATTCAAGTCTATAATGACAAAAGTAGTTTTGCTCTCGCCTCACATGGAACATTCTTGATCTCCCCATTAAAAGCCCTTATGTGTATAGCTGATGTATCTTTTCAAAAGTTTTGCCAAAGATTAGTATCATTCTGATATTTTGAGGTAAAAATACATCATTGTAAAGCCTAACCACTTGAGTAAGTACACATGTATTAGGTACTCAAGGGGCTGGACAGACTTGTAAAGCTTGAAAATGCTTATCAGAAAAACACCCTATGAATCTTGAAGATAGGACAGCTACCAGTCTTACTAATAATAGTACTACTTGTAAAACAACCTTTCATGAAATATCCTGAAGTTTTCATTTAAAATTTGATTCAACACAAAGAAAATTACTACTTATGACTGATAAGAGACAGCAGCAATCTCTCACACATTGTTCATTGGTGGTACTTGCTTGCTAAAAGAAAACTGCACTGAGTGGGAAGCACCAAGATGCCTACACTGCATCTGCTTCTCAGTGCTTCACTAAGCAAAATTCTGCTTAGGGAGTTGAGACTCTTCTAAATCTAGAAAATCAAATTTAGTAAAGGTCAGTGGAACCTTCTGATCAACTCAAAGTTACCTCAGATCTAGCTGGAAGATATTTTTAAGTTGAATAGTATTTTCCTCTTGCATCCAACCCATTTCTCAATTGTAGGCACTAGCTTGAAGTGTTAAAGGCTCATAAGACATCTGAGCCAGTAGGAATAGATCCAAGATAGAAAAATCCCTCTTGAACTTAAATTACAGTTGCACAGGATGAGTCAGAGCCTTCTGTTACCTATTTCTGCCATACATGTTACATGGCTTTTGATCATACACAGCAATGCTATTGAGCTACATGGTGGCTCTTGGTTCCGCACAGTCTGCTCTTGCTTCAGTCAAGGTAACCCACTTCCTTGCTTCCTGTGGAAACTAAGCCTCTTACTTTTCCCTGCTCAAGGAGAATTTTAGGCTGCAGTGTTTTCCCCACCAACTGTGATTATAAGTAGATCTAATTAGTTCCATTCTATTGCCTTTTCAAACCTTGTATGGCTTAATCTCACTGGTGGGAACTATGAATAAACCAAATGGGCTTTAAATAAAATAACATCCTAACACACATTTGTTTCCTACCTAAAATGCAGGCTTAGCTTACCAAGATGACAATTTCTAGGAACTGATACACAAATAAAGTACTATAGTTCTGGAATCTTCCCCCAAGAAAAGCAGATGCTATCTCATCTACCTCTAAACATTTGTCTGACAGTAGCTCTTCAACAGGTTTCTATTTCTTAAGGCAGGGGAGGCCAAGTTGGACTGATATCTTTTCATCAATTCTCCACGATAAAGGGGGGGACCTTAAAAAGGCTAGGTGGATTTGCCAGGTTAATAAATGGTTAGAGCAGTGGTGCCATAGTCAGGGGTATGGGTACCTTGAACATGGGGCTCCATTTAGTAGGCCAGGTCTACTGGGGGATGGTGGAGCTGTTCTGACAATGAAGAAGAAGAGTGGTTTTGGTAGGAGGTTTGCCAGGCTGGTCCAGAAAGATTTAAACTAGATGTGTTGGGGGAGGGGGGGCATCATTCTGTCCCAGCACTCCCAGCCAGTTGCCAGCAATTATAAAAAATGCCCAGAGCAATGTAGAGATATTCCAGCTGCTCCAGCCAAAGAGAAGGCTCCATTTGGAGCTCTGCTCAGATGCCTCTATACAAAAGCCCATAGTATGGGGAACAAACAAGAGGAACTAGAGATGTGCGCACATCTATGGGGATATGATATCATAGGCATCACAGAAGTATGGTGGGATGGCTCCTATGACTGGTGTGGTGGAATAGAAGGTTACAGGCTCTTTAGAAAAGACAGGCATGGCAGATGGGGAGGGTGAGTTGTTATTTATGTTAGGGATAAGCTGGACAGTATGGAACTCTGTCTGGGGACAGGTGAACAGTCAACAGAGACTTTCTGGGTAAAGGTCAAAGGGAGAGCAGCTATGGGGGACATTACTGTGGGGATCTGTTGCAGATCGCTTGATCAAGAGGACTCGTGCTCACCAACAGGGAGGGGCTGGTTGGAAATGTGACACTCCAGGGCAGTCTTAGTTGCAGTGATCATGAGATGATTGAATTCCAGATCCTCAGGACAGTGAGAAGAGCGTGCAGCAAGCTCACTGCCTTGGACTTCAAGAGAGCGGACTTTGGCCTCTTCAGGAACCTGCTCAGTAAGGTTCCATGGGATATAGCCCTAGAGGGCAGGGGGAGGCAAGACTCTTGGTTGGTATTCAAGGATCACCTACTACAAGCTCAGGAGTGTTGCATCCCAACTAGAAGGAAGTGCAGCAGGAAAGCCAGGAGACCTCCTTGGATGAATAAGGAGCTGCTGAGGAAAATGCAAAGGAAAAAAGAAGCTTATAAAAGGTGGGAGCAAGGACAGGTGGCCTGGGAAGAATACAGGTATGTTATCCAGGAAGCTAGGGACCAGGTTAGGAAAGCTAAGGCCCACTTAGAATTAAACTTGCTTAGGAATGTTAAGGACAACATGAAGGGATTCTATAGGCACATTGCAAACAAAAGACAGGCTAGGGACAACGTGGGCCCTCTCCAGAAGCTATTGGGAGAACTGGCTACCCTGGGTTTGGAGAAGACTGAGGTTTTTAATGACTTCTTTGCCTCAGTCTTCACCTGCAAATGCTCTGACCACACCACCCAAGTCCTGAAATGCAGACACAGGGACTGTGAGAATGAAGACCCTGGGCCCACTGTAGGAGAGGATCTGGTTCGAGACCATTTGAGGAACCTGAATGTATACAAGTCCATGGGACCTGATGAAATCCATCCGCGGGTCCTGAAGGAGCTGGCAAATGAAGTTG
>JAOEHY010014448.1:16939-27197 GCA_025447955.1 Psilopsiagon aurifrons
GGTGTCCCTGCCCATGGCAGGGGGGTTGGAACTAGATGATCTTAAGGTCCTTTCCAACCCTAACTATTATATGATTCAATGATTCTACGATTCTAAAAAGAAGGAAGGATAAGGGGATTTTTTCAGGTTGCTAGAAATACAGGAATTATTTGTTCTTGCCTACCTGCAAGGTAACTCATAAAGAATTAACCCTTAAGAAGAGACATGACTTTTGCTTGTGGTGGTTTGTGTACTGGCAGAAGTTACATGTTTAAATGGGCCTTTTCTCAGAAAAGTTACTGTTGACAATCTTGTTTTTTTGGGCAACAATTACATAAGCAGAATCATCTAGAGGAGCATCTGAAGGTATTTCTCCAACCTATTGAAAAAAACCCAACAACTGGTCCCACACCCACTTTCTGGAATTAATATAAAATTGATTAATTTTTATAAGCTAATCAACTGGAATCTCACTTGGCAGACAGGCTCTCACACAACTATTTCTGTTCCCAACAGTCTTTTCTGTAACAAAGATTCCAAAATCATTGTGATATATGTAGGAGCAAGAATATTTTTCTAGTTTGATCCTGCCAGATCTTTCATCTGCAAAGATCAGGCAGAATTCTTGCTATCTTGGTTTTAGCTGGAAAGCTAAAATGCTGAGAGATGATATCCAAAACCACTTTCTACTTAGACCTTCTTGCTAAATGGGGAACAATGCACTGCTCCAAGGTACAGTACACTGGACAAGGGTTCATGAGCGACTGCATCTGTATTTACCTTGTATTGTGTTTATCTTCACATACTGATCAGATTCCCATACCAAAGTCCACGGAATGTATTTACAAAGAAACAGCATATGGTTCTGCAGTACCCGAAGTTGAAGACACTTACTGTAAACCAGCTATTTCAAGCAATTTTGAAACACGTTGGGTTTATATTAGTTTAATGCTTGCATAGGAGAGAATAACTGCTTGATGTATTTCATGGTTCCATGTTCTCCTTGATGCAAGGCTGAAAAACTTGAATCATCTTATTTTTTACCAATTGACTTTTCATCTTCACTGGTTTTCAACATTGATCCTTGAATGCAGATGTAAGAGCTATTCATCTTAGGCAAACATTTCAAGGTTCAAAATCAAGATGAAAAATAGATACCGTATTTAAACTCTGCAGATTTTCTAGCCTTCATTTTTACCCCAGTCGAATAAAATTATCTTTTTAACAACCCTATTTCCTAAAGTGTCTGTTTATCCCAGGAGTGAATTATAAAGTTGACAAGGGGGAATAACCACTCCACTTGAGGGTGGGACAGCGACATCTTAGTGTTCTGAAGTAAGAGCTGGAACAGGTTTTAAGCAGGGCTGGGCTTATAGCGGTTCATTTTAACCTTTCATTATTTTGAAAATGCCTTACTACAATTTACAAGGGCTTGTTTGGAGTCTTACCTTCTTCAAACCCGTATCAGCTCCACCAGCCCAAGTATGTATGCATGCGTAAGGACAGAATACAGGTGTTTGTCTTACCTCATCTAGAAGAGACGTTTCCCTTACCCAGGTTGCTTTGCCCTTGCTGACATTATGGCATTTGAAACATGTTCTCAGTTAGCATAATTCCTCCACGCTGACAATCCTAAAGGCTTTGATGTTTGCCATAGCCAGTTCCAACAGATATAGTGTCATTACGAGGTCACCACCATCAATTACTCAAGCACACAGAAAATTAAAGAGCAGTGTTACTGAGGAGAGTTACAAGAGGATGGAGAGAAAGACTGTCCAGAATAAAAGTTTAGTATCACTAACAAAACCAAGTTCAAATGGAGCAGCTTTCTAATGTAAACCAAGCATCCTGGTTTTTACAGTCACCCTTCCCTCCATCATCAGGTACTTTGATCAATTTTAGTGTATCTATATTATGCCAAGCAAATACAGAAATGTCATAAATATTCTCACTAACATCTTGCACTAACTTCAAACCATTGTCACTTCTTGCCACACTGAAGTGGTGCCTCAAGCCTGCACTTTCTGTCTGGTTTCTCTGAAACTTTTTAAGTTTTTAGCTCTTTTATCTTAATTACTCTACAACAAAGTGAACATTGTCACATGTATAGCTGTAGAAGGATAACTAATTTAGCATCAAATTTAGAATCATACAATCATATAATAGTTAGGGTTGGAAAGAAGCTTAAGATCATCTAGTTCAAACTCTCCTGCCATGGGCAGGTACACCTCCCTCCACATGGCTTATTAGCAAATACATTACTTACAGAGAAGCAATGAAAATCTGAAGACCATCTGACTATCTTTGTGCAGAAGTCACCCTCCCAGAGCAAGGTAAAGACATAGATTTGCCTTCTGTTACATCTCCTTTTTTGAAGTCTGAACTTAATTTGAAAATCACAAACCACAGCAATGTATATGAAAATATGGAACACTAATAATTACTGTACAACTTAATAAGTAGCCATGAAAACATCTTTTTCCCTTCAAGAACAATGTACAACCTTGATCCAAAAGAGATGTCCTCCAAGAATCTTAGTGGGGCATATTCTGAAGAAAAAAAACATTCAGCTATCGTCTTAATAACAGAGACTTTTGGTTAATTAAGAGATCACCTAAATGATCCATATACAAATCTCATTTCTAAATACACCTCTTCAAGCATACAACATAATGTATACTTTGTATATCGCATCAGAGAAGGTTGTTAAATAACTGACAGTTTATCTTTTCTCCAACCAATCATAACAGGTCTATGAAGGTTTAATACTTTCCATATGTTAAGCTTTTAGATTTCTTTATCCTTACAAGCTTTGGGATAATATGCTTCTTACCTTGATTTAATCCTATGTTTTATGTGTGAATTGTTAACTCAGTGCAGTGGAGCAGTGGCAGGTCCAGTACCTTGCCAGGTGCAAGAGCACTTCTGTAAACAAAAGTGTATTTTGCTCCCTGAAGTTCAACTAACTGCCAAGTTAAACCTCATCTCAAGAAAATTAAGGCGCTTGGACTGCTGAGAGAGAAGAGGCAGGAATGAAGCTCAGTTTCTAGGGATGAGTGAAGAGTATTTTCTCATTCAGACTGTTTTCCAAGTAAGTTAATTTTATAAGTATGAAAAACAAACACACATTTGATCTGAAAAATGAGCGCAGATCCAGAACCTTTAATTTTATGTTTAGATGCATAAAATTCACTAGGTAGGGGGAGGGAGCGTTCAGTCAAAATTCTAACTGAACTCATAAACATTATGACTTGGTTTCTAAAAGAGGGACTAAAAAGGTAATCAATAATTTTTTCTCTAAAGGGCGAGTGATTAATCCTCTGTGAACTAAGTAGGTATTTTACTGATAAATTGCACCAAGGTGATTGCTGAAGAAAGAAATTGTTTCCCTTATATTTCAATTACTTTGTGTGTTCCAGTAGAAGGTGGCTTTGGGCCATTAACTGGTTTACCATTTAAAATAAGGTCTGATCTGATTGTTGTTCATTTACCTCAAGATGCAGACTCAACCTACATAACCATCTCTCAACACACCATGCCCTGCTGCAACTAAACACAGTAACACATGTCACCAAGATGCCTTCTAGTGACTACAGAGAATGCTGAGAACCCACCACATCTCATCTTCAAGCAGCACATGCAGACTGAAACAGATTGTATATGTATCACCTTCGGAGCATGCGACTGTTAATCTAAGTAAATGAAATCATGTCTATTTTTAGCATGAAGTACATCACTGTATAAAGTGTTCCTGTTGAAGTGTTATATGCTCAGAATCACTTGCTTCATTCACAAGGGCTTCTGAATACAGCCCTGGCTAAATCCCCAAATTCCACTATGACTACTCTTACCAAGTTGAACATCAACCCAGTGTTTGACCTCCCTCTGAAAAAAGGAAAGGAAAAAGCAGGGTATAACCCACTCCCAAAATTGGACAGTCTAAAAGTCAAAGGACATTAGATCTACTCAGGGGGACAAAAAGCAACTCCATACCTAGTCTGGAATGGCAATTACCTAACCAATGCTGTATGTCACCAGAGTACAGCAGTCATGCATAAGCACAAAGCAACTACATGCTGCATGCTGTTCTATAGGAGCGGTAAGCTTAGAACATAAAAATGGCTATTTCAGCAGTTACCATGCCTTCCAACTGCAGCAGAAGAATGACTAAGCTTGTTAAAACTGTACTGTACAAGCTGCCTGTAGAATCATTGGTACAGATTCCACCCTGTCAGAACTCCTCTGTTCTGTGAGGTGTGAACACCAGTATTCAAGTTCCTTACACTTTTACAGGCAGCAGTGAAATGACACTGAAAGCTTAAACTGTGCTCAAACCAAATGCTTGAAATTCTCAAGTTTAACATTCAGGCCTGCAACTGTGCTGCAGTTTTGTCAGTTGTATCTATAAGACTTCAGCCCATAAAGCTTCCTGGTTGAACAGTTCACTGTAATTCCTCTTGCATGAGCTGAATTCCCTTGTGGTTCTGTCCACCTCTTTCAAAAAGTCAAGTCCAGAATGATACCAAACATATGGTTTGGGCATATTTGCTCCCAGCACAGAAAGAACCTCACCACTATGTAAAAGAATTCCCTCAGTCTTTCCTAGTATTTGCACAGCATCAGTTGGACAGGACTTGCAGTAAAACAGTTGATTCTAGTCAACTGCATTGCTTTACAAAATAAAGTTTATCCTGCACAAACCAGCCCAAAGTTAGGGCTAAGCACAATCAAGTTATTTTAGCTTGTTCCTGCATGGAAACTACTTTCAAAACTGGGTTGAAAATTTCTAGTGCACAGCTATATTTATATTGTTTACACAAAAACTGCTTGAGAAGCTCTCCACATACCTTCCACATCAAATGACTTTGTGAAGGTAGAATCTGGAACTACTCTTGAGTCATTAGCATGCAGCTCTGATTACTTAGGAGGCATTTAACCACATGAAAGGAAAACAAATCATGTAACCTGGTGCTGATTCAACCGTTGTTACTGTAGTAATGTGATGTAAAGTGACAGTGCATTGGAGCCCTAGCACTGCATTGCATAAGCGGCAAAACAAGCAGGCAAAGAAACAGAGCTAAGAATAGCACATTTAACTCTTCAGAGATGGCCACAAGAAATGGCAAAATCAAGCAAATTAGCCAGTGCACAACTAGCGTTGAAGAAACCCCTTATTTAGGCCTTCACTAATCTGCTTTGTTGCACGGTAACCTATATAGAACGTAGCAAGCATGCAGTCCCAGCATGTGTGCACATGAACTGCCTTCAAGCATTCTGGAGTATACACCCAAGCAAACAAATTACAGATGACGCTTTCCCTCTTCCCTGACCCTGGTAAAAACAAGTCTGAAAATCTTTCTGAGTAAACACCAACAATTCAGTTCACCACCTGGAGAACTGAAGGAGTTTGCTTTGTCAAATGCAGCACTGCAATTGCTTTTTGTCCTGTTGCTCTTCTAATGCATTTGGGAAGGCCGTGGGCACATACTCCAATCCTGGTCATCTATTTAAGAGCATGCCAAGTTTGTAAGCAAACTGCAGCTTCTTTCCCTTTAAAAGTTTGCAGCTACATAACTGCTATAGCCTGGAAATGTCTGGAGGGGGAAAAAAACAACAAAGGACAGAAAGAAGATAACCACTCTTTTTGTAGCCCTTTTCCCTCCTCTACACACAAGAAGCTCATATCACATTATTCAGGTTTTGGCTGCAATTCTCAAGTCATAAATACATTTATACTCTTACTCCACTATACAAGAGTTTCAAATTCAGGTGTTTTTTCCTCTATAAGATCTCTGAAGAAAGACTTGAAAGGGAACCAAAGGCATAGCCAAAGCAAGCTTGGTCTCATTGAAACACACGCTTCAACTATTTCTTGTGAAGTGCTAAGTACCTGCACTTGTGAAGAACTAACTCTGTATGCCAAGACAGAGAAGAAGAGCTTTACCAAACACTTTATCCAATGTTTCTCCCACTACTTTAGCCCTGGGAGGATGGATTCACTTCAATGGGTCTGAGTTTGAACCTCAGTCCTGAGTATTCCCATTGCTTTAAATATGAGAAAAGGCACTAAGAAGAAAGTAAAGATGCTGCATTGCATCTCAGCACACTAGTATTTATGAGTAACCACTGTGAACCAATTCTAAGCTGCCTTTGCAAAAACTTTAAACATTTATGGCTGAAAGAAGCTAAGTGATCTCTGGGCAAAAGTCAGGATGGAAGAGACAGTAAAATGTGTGGGATTTACTCTAACTAGCGATATGACTCCACTTGTATTTCAGCATCTTACAATCTCTCAACATGGCTCTCCACAGGACTCCAAGGGAGAAAAGGGGCAATATTTTTCCATTTTTCCAGCTTTCTTGGTGATGACTCAATTAGTCTTTTTTTCTCTCAGCTTCTTTATCTTTACATGTTACATAATAATATAGAAGAGTTCTGTTTCCCATCAAGGAATATCTCACATGGTTTTTAAACACATTAAAGCAGATTTACTTTGAAGCTTTGAATTATTTGTAGCTTTTCCCCAACAGAAGCATTGCAAATATTGCTTTGTAAATGAAGGATATTTTCAGTTCACTGGTTAATCCAAGATAGGAAAACAATCCTGTTCACTTTAAATCCAAACTTTCATTTGAAGGAAATGCCGGGATATCAAGCTGTTAAATGGATAGCTAAACAAGAGAACATTGTTTCCAAAACACCAGGCCAAAGTTATTTCTGTAACAACTAGACAAATTCAATAGGATTACATAGCAATATGATACCTTTAGCTGACCCAGATCTGTATTTTCTACTGAATAAATAAGTAGGCAGAAAAATATGGCCCAGTTCTACTCCTAGAACACATAAGAAATGTTCCACTATGTGTGCCCCTTTAGGTGTCCTGACTCTTCTGAACTGCTGCTCCTGTAGGATCCCAATGCCTCCAGTGAAGGCTCCTCTGCTTCCTGATGAAGTATTTCAAGAATATAGAGTGGATTAACTGCTGTTAACCACCATAGCATGTACCTTCCAGACCTGGGAGGGCAACCTTTTTATGCACTGTTATTATCTTCATCAGAGTATTTTGGGGAATGTTACGTCATAACACACTCTATGAATACTGCCTCTGATATCAGAGAGGCTAAGCAAAACTGCACATAGAAATGTATTAGTTGTAGAAGAAACTTAAACTTTGCATTATAAAAATANNNNAAAAAAAAAAAATTCAATTAAAATTAATATGACAAGTCCCATGTCCCATGGATGGAACAGTTTCTATAGAATTTCAATAGAGGACAAGCTATACTTTACTGCAAGTTCCAATTTTTAAACAAGTATGCAAAGTGAAAAGAAATTCAACATTTTATTTTACCCAGAATAGCTATTATTTAAGTGCAGACCTGATACTATTAGCAACTCCAAGATGTAATAAGCTCATCATACAGAGGGTACAAGATTGGCTTATTTATAACATTATGACGGACACTAGTAACATTTAAAAATATTCAACTGTTTTAATGCATAATCACTTTCACACTTTTATGAATTTAATGCAAATTCAAATTCTGTTTACAGTGCAGACCATTGTGTATTAAAAGAGGTCAAATAGTTTCTTTTTGTCAAGTTTATTTCTGCTATGTGAAAGCTACAGCAATATTTGTAGATATTCACATTCTGCACAAACTGAAGGGAAAAGACTAAACAATGAGGAACTCACAATGGTTAAAGAAAGCTGCTGAGTGGGTCTGTACAGCTTCATTTGGTAATTTGTTCTCTCGGCTCATGAGGTTCTGGCTATTTTGTTTGCAATGGATTATTCCCTTCTCTCCATATTTGAAAAGCTGCATAAATTTTTTTGTTTTGCCCTAGTTTCATTATTATAAATTATTACGTTTGACCTAGATCTTAAGAAACAGGACATTTCCAAGCTAGAATTCAGAGCTTACATGTTCTCAGCAGCAGCCACAATTCTGGGACACAAGCTTAGATTAATGCAGAGAGGGGGAGTATGGGGAAGTGGGTACTGACAGTTCTTTCCACAAGGTGTCTGAAAGGGACAGCAAGCAAACACAGAAACCTCTAAACCCATAATGAAGAATTGGGCAAAATCAGCTAGTAAACCAATTGTACTAAATGGCTACAACCTAGAACGTTGCATTTGACAAAGAGGAGACTGAGATGAGATCTTAGGAAGTTCTTCCCTGTAAGGGTGCTGAGGCACTGGCACAAGGTGCCCAGAGAAGGTGCGGCTGCCCCATCCCTGGCAGTGTTCAAGGCCAGGTTGGATGGGGCTTGGAGCAACCTGGTCTAGTGGAAAGTGTCCTTGTGGCAGGGGGTTAGAACTAGATGAGATTTAAGGTCCCTTCCAACCCAAACCGATCTACAATTCCAGGCAAGACGGAAGAAATCTCTGTGCTCAGCAGGAATGAGAAATGCTCTACAGTACAAGCCTCATTTGTTTTCAAAATTTAAATCACATATGACAAATTTCCAGGGCTAACAGGATAGCAGAAATAAAAAGTCAGTCATGTAATGCCTTGCTCAGAACCCCTATTTTCATCAGTTAAAAAATGTCAGTTTGCACATACCCAGCAGGTAAAACAGATGGGTAACCAGTCATTCACAGCCCATTTCCATGATATTCTTCTGGTCTATAAATAACCAAGTAAGGACACCTGCTTCTTGACAATGCAGTAGAAATGTCTCTATTCTCTTCTTTCATCTTCTTCATTATGGATAAGGATTAAAAAGGGATAGAACAGAATGAAACAATGAAACTTTTCCCTTGCCAAGACAAAGCAGATTCTGTCACTGCAGCCTCAGCACACCTGGGAAACAGCAGGTGCCATGCATTCATTTGACTGAAAGCTACTAACCATCTCCCAAATTAAATGTACTCTGAGGGAATTTACGTTGGGCTTTGTTGGAGTTTATTTTATTTTATTTTACAGATTTTCCTTCTGGTAATTTCATGGGAACCTCTACTAAACTGCTACATATCCTTCAAGTATGCACGTCTATTCTCCTAAGTGTTACTTGTTAAGATTTTTAAATCTCTTTAAATCAGAAAATTTCATGCTGAAAAAAACATTTGAAGAGTGACTCTGGCCAATTCATTAATTCCTTCTGAATAAAAGCCCATAGGAGCCATCCCCCAGGGTCAGAAGGTGGATAATTTCTGGTGGACCTGCCAAAGGCAAATGTGGGCTTCTGCTGTGGACACAAGCAAGCTGGTAATGCAACCTGCTCTCAGGAGTCATTAGGATTTCATCATTTATTCAGTTCCAACTAACTCACTCATGTCTCTGTGAAATTAATGGATATTAAGTAAAACAGCACGTGAAATCCACTGAGTACAGGCAGGCAGAGGAGAGGGGAACTTCTGTCACAGCGATTAAAGAACAACCTGTTTGAGAGAAGCAGGTCCTACAGCTGCGTTGTCCAAAAACCAAGGCCAAAAGGCAGTATTCTTTCCCAATGCAGAACAGCCAGCACTATCTGCCAAAAGCCCTTTCTGTGTTCTTTCTACATTTTTTTTATTTCAGTAACTTGCACCTTCTTCACAGATCTGGTAAAAGAACTCCTCCCTCTCAAGAGCTTCTTCAGATACCTCATCTTCCACTTGAGCATCATCTTTCTGCTGTGTTTACCTTACAGACATTTTTTCAAACTCTTAACACCCACTGCTGAATTTCCAGCCCTAACCAGAAACTGGCCCAGGAAAGAAAAGTTTCCTGAGACTAACCTGGAACACAAAACCCCTGACTCAAAATCTCAGTTCACACAGTGCTGAAGAGACTGGCTCCCAGTTTAAGAGCTTCAGAAGAAGCTGATTGATCTCCATGCAGAACAGGAAAAAAGGAAGTCTCAAAGTCTGAAACCAAATAATGCAAAATGAGAAAAGCTTTCTGTCTTGCTAGACTAACAGTCTGCTGTGATTCCTGGGTTACTGTTACAAGAGATGGAGCCTGACATCATGGACCAGGTGAACTCAGCAGCTTTATAGGGATAGGTCCATGCACTAAGGAATGATATCTCTCTCTTTGTGTGTGTGTGGATGTCTGTGTGTGTATATATATATATGTGACACAAGAGTGATGGTATATTGAAAAATGTGGGATCTGAGCATGACATGAATGGTATGGAATAAGGGGTGGATACTGCCCTGGGTTCAGCAGCAGCAGTCATTTTTCTCCTCAGTAGCTGGTGCAGCGCTGTGGTTTTGACTTTCAGCCTGGGAGCAGCGCTGATAACACCGATGTTTTTAGTTGCTGCTCAGTAATGTTTACTCTGACCA
>JAOEHY010014449.1:0-28634 GCA_025447955.1 Psilopsiagon aurifrons
ACCTGGCCCAAACTGACCAAAGAGGTATTCCATACCACAGCACATCATGCCCACTATATAAACTGGGGGAAGTTACCCGGAACAGTTAAATCACTGCTGGGTTGGGCTGGGTGTCGGTCGGTGGGTGGTGAGCGGTTGCACTCTCTCCCCATGTTGTTTCCCTTTATCATTATTACTATTGGTGGCAGCAGCAGTGGTTTGTGTTATACCTCAGTTACTGGACTGCTCTTATCTCAACGCCTGGGAGTTACATTCTTTTGATTCTCCTCCCCATCCCTCTGGGAGTGGGAGCAGGAAGGTGGGTGTGGGGGAGTGAGCAAACAGCTGCTTGGTTTCTGAGCGACAGGCTGGGCTTAAACCATGACAGAGGTGAAATCAGATCAGTGGCCACAGTGACGGGCTAACAAGCACCCAGAATTCAACATTTTAACCGTGGGAGTAATTGCTTTAATAAATAACCAATACACTATGTAAACATATTTGCTGCCTCCTCACCTCCAGTAACACAGGAAAGGAAGTACACCAAGTAGCAACAAGAAAGGATTATATACAAACCATGGGAGCAGGAAAACAGCTAAAGACAGTATCCCACATTGTAGCATTTGAGATAAATCAGAAAGTGCTGTGCTCCCTGGGAGGAATTCCAGCAACTCTTTGCCATTACAAAGGATCAACAGCACTGCACTGATTCCCTCCCTGTGTCTTTTGCAAGTGCTTGTAAAACTCAACAGAATTGCAAGAGATGCCAGAAGAGATTAGCCATATCAAAAAAACATCCACAATGCCAGATCATCTGGAGGCTCTATCATGCAACAAATCCGATTCTAAGAGAATACAGTGATGTGTTTTTCCCCATAGAGGAGTCTTACTGATTGCTTACAAATTAAATTAGAGACAGTCTAACTAAGGGCATTCCAAACCCCATAGATTAAACACACAGAGTAAGATCCTTCTGCTCTTTAAAAAAATATGTATATAATCCGGTTGAACTGAAAAACAAGGACATAATTATCTTCTGAGTAGCAAGCATTGTTGTAAATATTTTGTAGGGAAGTTATTACTGTATTTTGCAATGTTTCTGTATAATACAAAAACAAGCATCCCTTTTCCATCCCCTGGTGTTTCATCACTGAAGAATCATTTGCAGCTATCACTTCTAGCATATCTTTCCTGGAGCCTGTTCCATGTGCCCTATCCTGCCGCTATGTAAAGCATCTTAAATTAGTTAGCTTTCTTCCTACGTGCAATAGCTCAGCTGCAGTGAAATATGTCATGTAAGAAAATAAAACAAATATTCATCTTCCAGACAACAATCTCTGTAACGAGTATGCCTCGTTATGGAATTGGTACAACTCCACAAGCTTGGACTACTCTTTTCTAGAGAGAATGATACCAGGGAACCAAACAGAACATCACTAGTTCTACCTCTGAGGCTTTATGCTTGCTGAGTGTCCACTGAAATCACACCTGGTGTTCTGCACACAAACATATCAGGGCTGAACTCTGGTAACAAATAAATAGTGGGTCCTATGCTGTGTCTACCTGAGTAAAGACATCTCATAGCTTTACATAGGCTCTACTCAAAATCAGTTCCAAGTGCTGTCAACCAAAACCTTTCTTGCCTGGTTTCACCATGAGTGAAATAGCAATACCTGTCGGCAACTACTTTTTTTCCCTCTTGCAAATGTAGGTGAACTGTGAAGACCTTGAAAGCTATTAATATACATAATTCAGGTTATGCAGTTAAAAAAAAAGAAAAAGAGTAAAAAAGACACTGCCATGGTGCAAAGTTCAAGATACAAAAAAAAATCCACCCTGGAATTAAGTTATTGCTTTACCACCCTTCAGATGCATTTGTTTCAATACAACATCCTCTTCCTGCTATGAGCTTGATTTGAAGCAATGGCATGGACTCACTACTGCACATACAAGTCACTGGGAACTAAACACGCATTACACCTCTTGTTTGCAAAACAGTATCTAAAGTGCATAGAATCAGAGAAGTCACTTGTGAAACTTTAGAGTGGTTTTATTTCTAGCACAGGCTCATTACTGGGGAATTCAATTACCTTGTGCCCTGAGCTAAAATCCTTACAGCATTTTAGGAATCATTTGGTTATAGCAGGGTCAAAGAATTCATTACAAAACAACACAATCCTTTGCAATTTCCAAGACAAAATAAAATATTCCACAGAACAGATTTCCACTGTAGGAAATTCTAGCCCATTTAAGAACTTTACCAAATTATTCTTGACTTCGGATCAGCTATTCTTGATTCCCATCTAAAGAAAAGGTTTTTACAGAGGTGCAGGTTTTGTTATCAGAGCTGGGCTAATCCAATATTATTACTCCAGACTCTTTGGGGGTAGATACTTAACTATCCCTGTGTGACATTTAAGCAGCCAAATAGCAGAGCCTTTCTGCATTGCTGGGCTGGGGAAGGAGCTACTACCTCTCACAGTGAAGAGAGAAGACCAGAGGGGAGAAACTTAACCAATAAGTTGCTCCAGCTGCAGTTCTATAAGCACACAAAGTACCAAGGAATCAGTCATACAAAACCATGAAAGCCACAGACACAACTTAACTGCTTTACAAGCCACATAAATGCTGTTGGGGAGCAAGCTACACTTCTTGCAAGTGCATGTTGACAGCCAAGCCATAACCAAAATCACCTTCTTTAGAAACACAGTCCCTCTTTACTACTGTGACAACCTCCATCTGCCATCTGCAACACACAGCTGAGTAGTGCTATTATCTCCAGCAGATGGCAAAGGTAGGCATTTGTTACCATAGTTAAAGTCATCTTTCCTTTCCCTTCAAGGCTCCTTACATTTGGCACTTGCCTGTGCTCCTTATGAGTTCTGCCTGCCCACAGATTCAAGCTCGAGCTACTCCATGCAGCACAGCAGTATTCCCTGCAAGTGCCAAGGAACAGTGGCACTGCCAATGCAGGAGGCACTTTGCACAAAGCATGTTTATTAGCTGTGACACAGAGCGCAACATTTGCAAGGAGCTAAGGAAGAAGACAGCTGCTGCAACTCTTCTAATTACCTTTCCCCAGACAGCAACAGGAATTTACAATTTGTACAATGCTGCTGGAACTAAGTATGATCAAGATCCACACACAAGCGCCCCTCCTCACTTTTATAGGCCATGTGTTACATGAAAATTAGAACTATTCAAACCATTCCTATGAATTAGATTATCTTCTGTAAGGTTTTTTTATTGTGCATTCTCCTTTTGCTACTGGAAAAGACAGAATTTGCTGCAGACAGTAATCACATAATCACATCTTGTCACAAGCAAGAGCCAGCAGGACTTGCTGTTAGCAACTCTATTCTATCACATGAAAACAAAGAACATTTGAGATGCTCAGTAAGAATTATGCTTCTTAACACACATTTCACAGCAGAAGTAAAATATAAAAAGAAAAAAACCAGTATATAGAACAGGTAGAACATCAGCCTCGCATACATCCAAATTCCATTCTATGTTAGTCCACTACTATAGCATTTACTGTGCTCAGCTCCTGCTGGTTTGCTGCTCACCAAAACTTAAAAGAATGCACAGGAAGTCTGACAAATTAATACACCATCAACAATTAAAAGGAGCTGCACAAAGAGGACAAACATTTCAAACAGTTGCATCCTTGAAAGATCAAAAACTTTTCCACACCTTTGAGATGCTTTATTGACAAGACAGCATTTAAAAAAACCTCACAAGTGCAAGACAATACTTAGAATGTATGCAGACAGGTGAAACTGAAAAGGCTCAGGAGATATTTTAAGGCCAAATGTATACGTGGGTAAAGAAGTAGTAAAAAGAAATTGAAGCGAATTAGACAGAAAAGCTTTAAACTTAGGATGAGTATCCACACTACATCTGTACTTGCAAGCACTGAGAACAAAGATGATACTGATTTAGGGACTCACTGTTGCATGGATCCAGTACTTTGCTGATGCTCTGTGTAATAAGCACCAATCTCCAGCTTCTACAATAATTTAGACACATGCAAGACAAGCATCTACTCAGTGTGGTGTCTTGCTCCCCTTAGCAGTATGTGTAGCGTGCTTTTTGTGGCTGTACTGCTATACAGTTGTGATTCTTCTCACTCAAGCTGTGAGTCAAATGAGGAGATGAGACTTACCCATGTTTCTCTGGGCTCTCCACTGATAAGATTTCACTGCTGCTTTCATCAATGGGAAGGACACGAGCAATATATTCACCGCTCTGCTGGTAAAACTTATAAACAGCCACTTGAACTGTGCATTGGTCACCGCTGCTTCTCAGCCAAGGGCTCAGGATGACAGGGCTTGGCCTCTCTGATGCATTGAGAAACAGAAACGAACCTAAACAAATGAGGCAACAAGAAAGCCTTAAGAACACAGAAAACCAAAACGAAACACAGACTGCAGATGACCACTTGTAATTTTTATCCCGCAGCTCAATCTGCAAGCCTTTCATACCGCCCAGTCAAAGATTATCAACTGGTTTGGAAAGTTTGCCCATTTTGTATTAAGCCCATTAAGACCCTCCCAGGCAGGCAACATTTCAACTCACCTTTGAACAGTTCAAAACAAAGATTACATTTAGATTTACCTCCCAGAAGAAAAGGCATGAAATGAGAAAAGCCATAAACATCAAGGGCAGGGAAAAGTGACAAACAGTAACAATGAAACTCGATCAACCAAGAGACTTACAAAGTTAAATCCAGGCAGGTGATTAAGGAGTTTTAGGTTCCAATTCTTGCTTTCATGTGCCTATTCTTCCCGCACTTCATCCCCACCTCTGACTTCTCAGGTGTGGCCCAGGCCCAAATATTCGGGCCTTAGTTCAGTGGGATCCTGATTTGATAGCTCTGATATGATGCCATTTTATATCTATTTCTCTTACTCAAATAAAGAGAACAAATTCAATAGCTTTACTTTTGCTCTTCTATAAACAGAGAAGTGCAGCATTTTTAAGTCATTAGAGTCAGGATAAAGGCCTGACACAGTTTTATTTCTTCAGCAATTCATTCTAAAGTATTAATTTTATATGTAACTAATCCACATTACACATTTCATTATTATCCAGTACATTGACTCCCTTGGCCTAATTCTATTTCAATACAATCTGAGGCTTATCCACTGAGACAGAGATAATGCATTTTCATCACACTGTTGCTCATTTTCAGGTAAGTCACATTGCTCCCTTTTGGCATCCGACTAATTTACCAGTTCATCCACAGAGCAAGCACACTGGGCTGGGCAGTTAGTTGGTAAGTGCAAGGTGCAGTCAGGTAAATGAAAGGTACCAGCTCCCAAAGAAAGAAAAATTGTGATATCCCACACATATTAGCAAGACCTGTCAGATAATCAGGACGACGAGATTTCATTTCCTGGAGCCTCCATTAATAAAGCCTTTCCATTAATACTTAAAACATGAAGATCTGATGAAGAGTTTAATTTCATAGAGAGAGAAACTAAGGCTTATCAGGGTGTAATTTAAATCTCTTTGTAAGTGTGCTGTGCATACATTTTAGCAGGAGCAGCAGCTTGGTTTTGAAAACACCGAAGTTGAATCTTCAGGGAAATGATCTTCCAAATCACTGAGCATGGTTCAGCTGAGATCCAGGCTGTTTAGGAAATCCTACGGCAGGGCCACAAATGGATCCTGCTCACCTTCACCTTGGTGTCTAAGTTGTGGACCATAAGGTATAAACCAGCCACTCTGAGCTCCTATGGTAACTCACCTCAACCTAAAACGGATCTAGTGAGTTGTCCTTCGGTTGTTCCCACTTCTCTCCACTGAACTGAGTGTCAAGAGCACAGATTGCAGTGTCTCCCTGTCAGATGCCAGTTTAGAACAGAGGAATTGTGCTCATGCTCACAGAGGTCCCCTCTGAAAAAGTCTGATTTGGCAACTCATCTCAGGTCACACACAGGGTAATATTGGAAGGGCTAAAAATGAACCCTGGATTCCTGCCAACCACATTTCCCTCCTATACACACATTTCTCATAGGCAGCATTTTTGACATACTTGTCAAAAAACAGTGCTCTTGACACTGGCATATCTAAAACTAGAAAACATTTGTACCGAAAGAAACACGCTGAAATACGTGAGGTACAGTCTGCTTAGATTGAGGTTTGTAAACAGAGGAGTGACATGCAGTCACAGCATTTGGGTTTTTTTAATAACAAGATTTCTATATGTGAAACAATAGCCTTTAACCCAGTTACTAATGGAATAGTTTGGTGAGTTTAAACAAACTCTCATTGTCACTGGTTACATATACACAGTATTTTTGCTGGTCAGTAAAACAAAAACAAAAACACAGCCACATGTATCACCCTTCCCTGTCTCCTCCTTCTGTTGCAAACAAAGAAATTAGAGCACTAAATCTTGTGGCTTTGATTGTATCATCCCCATAAGAACACTGAAATCTGTGACATGAGGGGGAGCACAGAGACTTCTGCTGGCGGCAGAAAGACACTAAGCACTGCAATAACTGCTGATGGTAACTTGCCAGGTGCAAGAGCCATTTGCTCATCTTACTGCCTTGTAACAGGGAGTCAGATTTTGAAGTAACAAAGAAACAAAGGCAGCTCTCATCTTCTCCCAGTGGTTCTAAATAAAGACAGCTTCCAAGGGTAGTCCCTCGTATGCTTATGCCCTGACTTGAGGCCAGGTTTGAAACATCAGTAAAGTCTAGTAATAGACAAGGCTAGCTGCTACAGCACATCTGAAAGACAGTCACTAAGCCCTTTGGTTTGGCTTTTATATTTCTACTCTGTTTAGAGGGATCACACTTTGCAGTTGTGGCTTATTACCCATCCTATGGCCAGTTTTCCCTGCTAAATCACACTGCTAAAAGGAATACAATTGCCATGGTGGGGGCTACCCCGGCACACCTCCCAGGATGATCGGAGGAACAGCCCCACACTTGTTGTTGCGAGCAGTCTAGGGGTGCACAAGGATTTAGGAGGGGACACAGCCAGGACCGCTGACCCCAAGTGACCCATCCTATACCATATGGCAAGCTCGGCATATAAAGCTGGGGGAAGACGAGATGTTCAGAGTGACAGTGTTTGTTACATGTGATGGAGCCCTGCTGTCCTGGAATGGCTGAGCACCTGCCTGACCATGAAAAGTCGTGAATGAATTCCATGTTTTGATTTGCTTGTGCACACAGATTTTGCTTTACCCATTAAACGGTCTTTATCTCAACCCACAAGTTTTACCACTTTTACTTTTGCTATTCTGTTCCCCATCCCACTGGAGGAGAGTGAACAAGCAGCTGTATGGTGCTTAGTTGATGGCTAGGGTTAAACGATGTCATCCTCAAAGGAATAATTCATGTATTTAACTAATATGTCTGAAGTGAGGAATAACACAGTTTGAACACAAATCCTTATATTTCTCCCTTCCCTCAAGGGCACAATCTCCCAGTCACTGCTTGCCACCGTTTCATGTAGTGGCTTGTCATGGAACCAATATGGCCATCCTTTCCAGGGTCAGATTAGAGACAATTACTTAGAGTTAAAAGATCACATGGATATCAAGTCCACAAACACTGAGGGACAGAAGAATACTGTTCCACTCCAATGGAACAAAATTAGAAGCTACCTGTTCACTGATATGTCCCACAAGTGAGAAGAAATCCATTTGGCATGCTCTACCTGACATTACTATGTAGACCCAGAAGACTCAAGCTTCCAGCTGTAATTTTCTTGTGCTTTTTTTCCTCCTATTAACTCACAGCTCTAAGAAGGCTCTTGGATCTTCCCAGATAAATAGCTAGAAAAAGCACTGTAGCTTCAAACAAACTTCTGCTTCTATTTAGATATCAAGGGACATAAGGAGAGATGAAAGGCCCCTTCATGGTACATGTTGCCAGTGTCACGTTTTACTGCTCAGGACTCTGAAGGGTCTATTTGCTTTTCTTAAAGATGCTCACCAGTGAGCCATTTCAGGAGTCTCTGCTGCAGGTATTACATTGGACTCTAGCTGCACAGCCCAATGCTGATATTAAAGAGATGCAGTTAAAATAATGAGATTGTAACTAGATATGCAGCCACAGACCGTGACACTTAGCAATTTCTGAGTCCTGAGCTCATCCATCAGCACTGCGTAGATCTCTGTGGTTGAAGTAGGAAGAACACTCGGTATTTTCCACCAAATACACCTCTGCATTGTATGACAGACACTCTACTAGCTGGTATTGCTCTGTGGTGTCTCAGAAACTGCTGGTCTAAATGAAAATACTTTATTCTCCTCAATCTCAAAATGCTACACTCACAAACTGTGGGAGAAACCTATCAGTAATAGTCAGCTTCTAATGCTTATGCTTAAGCACAGGGAATTATTGCAGTTGACATAAAAGGAATATTACAAGACAAATTAATATACCCTACATGAAAAATTGCTGTTGATCCTTTGGAAACTTGTTTACAACATTTAAAATTCATGTCACAAGAAGGAAAGGATGGCTTAGCAGCTTAGCAGCGAGATGTTTTTGAGATGATGAAGACAGCTTCAAGTTGCACTGTTCAGGACTAATGAGATGACAGAGATATTTGTAAACAAGAAAACTGATGCTAATGCACTATGCATGTACAGACACATTATGAATAAATCACCTGTCCAAAAAAGTTTTCAAATGAAGGGGTATACACTGGCAAGGCTACAAATCAAAACCACACTGGCAATGAAGCCCACTGCACAATCTGCGGCCCGACATCTTAGTATAATACAGATGCACGAAATATCTAAAACTCATGTCAGTGAACACTGAGGGAACCCTGCTCAAAAGACAGCTGTAACGCAGCCCCAGACACTGGCCAAACTCACTGTCCTATTGCTAGCCCCTTTAAAAGCTGGTCATTGATAGCTGCCCAATAGCTTTGAAGGTACCCTCCTATCTGCTTATACCCTAAATCCTTCCTCATCAGTCTCGCAGCAAACACAGTTCAGAGCCAGATCAGATTCTTCTGCTAAACAACCTCATGATGCTCAGTGAGGGCAACGCCCCCTATTGCATCCTTTCACCTTCCTAAGGCAGCAGTGTAGGAAAGACGGCTGCAGCCCAAAAGGGTGGCAGCCTGATAAGTTACAATGGGAAATAAGGTTGTCCAGGAGAGTGTTCATTGCAGAAACCAGCAACCAGCTTCTCTGGGACAAACACATGGAGGCAACTCCTCAACCTGCACCCAAGGCCTAGGATTTCCAGCATGAGATATTTTTGTACACCCGATATCATACAACCAAACAAGATCCTGAAGACATGACATCAAGCAGGGCAATGGAACATACAATTGAGTTACAAAGGTGGCATGCATTAGGATTCATGAAGAGGGAAGTTCACATTATTTGAAAATAGTATTTAGCAACACAGCCAAGCCAGCAGTGCACACAGAGCAGCCACTCAGCGACCTGATGGAAATTAAAGCATCCCCATGTCTATTCAAGCAGATTTCTTCCCAAATAACTAAAGACCCTAGTTTTGTAATTGTAACTTACTTTCTTGAAAAGCAAGGCCCAAAACACAGCTTGGCTGCCTCAATCTGACCACAGTTATAAAGCAGCAATTTAACAATCCTTTGCAAAACGGATAGATTGTTATTCTGAGCATAAACTCCATCTTCCTACTAAAAGATTTTATTACCTTTCACGTCCAAGTTCAATACTCTCCCAGATTAAATTAGAGCTGTAAAAACTATTAACAGTTAACGTCTGCTGGGGACTGTACAGTAGAAAAAAAAATCTGAATCAAGTTTTATGGGCTTTGGAGATGCTGACTGGAGAGAATGTTTCCACTGGTATCACAAAACATCCCACAGAGATGGAGCCTTCGTTTTACACTTAACTCCCAAATTAACTATTCAAGCAAAACTCTTATAGCAGGAGCTCAGTAGCTGGTAAAACTGGGCACTACCTGAGTGACAACATTAGGAAAAGATACTGCTCTACTTTTCCTAGGCTTATTTATATGGCTTTTCTAATTGCCTCATGAAGGCTCTGAAATGTGCTGAATGTTAAGAATGTGAATAGTCTCCAGTGCTGAGTGCAATGTGACTGCATAAGCACCAGAAGATTTGCAACATGCTACACTTGCATCTGACTTCAAATTCATGAAGGGAACGGCCTTTGAATCATTACAAAATTCGGAGCTGAACCATTCTTAACAATGTAATTATGGTAATTGGATGAGATCTTCCCTCTTTTGAAGTTGATCAGGGTTCTTGCTATTAGCTTAAATAGAACCAGGATTTCACTGCTAATACCTAGCAGATATGTGAGCACGTTTCTCTAGATGATGTAAGAGCAATTCAGAAGTGCTAATGAATTCATACTTACTCTTGTGGGCATGTAATACATTTCACAAATGGACAAGTTAAGGCAGACACTAAACAACTGCAAAGAGCATGTGGCCAAGATTGGTATCAGAGCAGATATGCAAGTCAAAGGTCTTGAAAATTACCTCCCATTCAAGCATTTCTCACTTCCTAAGTACAAAGGGAAGGCCAACAATCCATCAAAGCAAAATAAAGACAGTTTTTATTCTCCACCTAAGGCATCAGGCAAATTTGATTTGCCCCATATGATTTGTCTTGAATCCAAAGACTTGACTGCTACAAAACTTTCTCCCTCAAATAACAGGTATTCACTGTGATCCTTGGGAACTGCAGCAGAGCTGCACAACCGGCAGTTAGAAAGGGCAGGAGTCTTCCTCTCTTCTCATACTCCAGTCCCTGAAATTTTCCTTATTAATTTATCTCTTCTCTTAGACACAGCCCTGAATCCTTACATGTAGAGGAAGCAGTCTCCCAGCAGTGACCTTCACACAGCTCTTTTACAGGTTTTCCGTGTTGCTTCCCTGAACCCTGGTGTAGTGTGTGTGTGTGTGTGTTGTGTGTGTGTGTGTGTGTGAAGTCCAAAGGAACACTATTAGAAAATGTTATTCCTATTTATCAGTTTAAAATCCAGTAATCCCTAGCATATTCCATATGAAAACCTGAATCCCATCATGCTACTGACTTTAGACAGAAAATCAGTAAAGGATGCTTTTCTTACAAAGCTTTTTTCATCCAGTTTTTCAAAGGAAGTGAGAAGGAAAACAAAGAAAACAAAAGCTCCAGGTATTGCCTCCTGTAACAAGAGCTAGAGCCAGATGCTCTTACAGTCCAATTCCTAAATGACTCAGCAGTGTTTGCTCCCAGATGAAAAGCACTGAACTGAAAAAAAGTAGTCAGTTAATTAAAAACTTCAAATTCAATGCTGAAATGAAAATCTTTCCTACAGAATGACAAAAGAATGTTTAAATAATTCAGCCTTGCACAGCTGATTAACCAATACGCATCTTCTCTTCTGCTGCTGACAGAGGCACACGGCAAGTTACTTTTGAGATCTCCGCTCTGAGACTAGAGGATGGGAGAATTTTCTGTCACTGTGAGCAAGACAGACAGACCTAAAGGGAAAGCTAAGAGGAAGCTGGGAGTGTCAATAAGAATGGAGAGGCAGATGCCTGTTTAGCACCTCAATGTGTGCAGTAGTTAAGGGGAGGGGGTGAAAGGAAGCCTAACACTTCTAGTTGCCACTTTGCTCTCAAGTGTGCTTATTCTATTACACTCAGGAGGCTAGAAGCTTAAAACTTCAGAAGTTTGACAATACTCTGACACACAAGCACCTGAATAGAAACATGACTGGTGCAGAATGGGTATTGCAACAACTCTCAGCTCAGTAACGTCAGAAACCACATTAAGCAAGTAGAGAGTGCTGTGAGCTATTCCCCTGAAGAACTACAAGAGCCACAAGAGAAGGCTCATAATTAAATCTAAGTCCTCCTCCTTTTTTCATTCTGTGCCAGGATTAAACTCATCACATAGGGGCTTCCATTATGCCAGCTTTACGTGCACAAGAGTCATAACTCAGAGCATCAGAGAATCATCAAATTGGTCCACTGATAACATAAATAAGATAGGTCTTGAGGAGATGATGTATTTTAATGTCTTGTACATTTTAATCTGTCCTTGTCAGCCTCTTCTCTACACACATACATGTACATCCACACACACAGAACAAGGAAACAATTACCTGCCCAGCTCTCCCCGGAAGTATTGGGAAAGGCAATGATCACACACAGAGCTTGATGAATGCCTGACAAGATGTAGCATCTGTTGCCAAATCCCTGCCCATCCTGAGGCTCAGCCATCCTTCCTGCCTCTAGCCTCCACAGCGCTTCCATCCCAAATCTGCCTTTCAGTATCAGTTCTGCACTATCAATTCTGCATGCCAGTTTTGTCTGGCAGACCCCTTTCCACTCATCCTGTGTTTTCCTAAGTCATTGTTGCAGGGATGAAAAGGGAGAAGAGTGCCTTGGCACACTAAATATAGGATGGAAAGAAATGCAAATGGTAGAAAGCTTTTGAGGACCACTCTGCTCTTCTGTGAAAACTGCACTGGCTGCTGGTTTCCCTTCTGCTGGTTCAAAAAACCCACTTGACATTCATGTATAAGATAAAGGAAAGCTTCACCCACACACCACCCTTCAAGGAGCAAACAAATGAGGGGGCAACAATCCTTTCCCCTAGGTCTAATAATAGGTTAGAGCTTCTCTGAACATTGACAGGCATGCTGAAAAATGATGAGGCAATCAGTGGAAGAAAACAGGAGTCCAGGAGCTTATGCAGAATGACTTTTCCCTGGGCCTTCAGTTCTTTTATAAAAAGGGTTCAACACCACAGTTAAACTTCACATTTTGACAGCATTTTCGAAACTCAAAACATTGCACAAACATTAACTCATTAAACCTCAGGACTCTAAAACTCCATTTTTCCAACAGGAAGAGACTGCACGGAAGTGATGGGCTTGCCTCCTTAATGAAGTAAGATCAGGCACCATGCAGAATTTGTAACTTGAACTGCTTAAGTGCCAACAATACTATTTATGATGGCAACATTCATACGAAAGAGATGGTTTCATCTGCTTCTTGCAGTTTGCTCTTTAAGAAAAAACTCTACCTAATCTACTTTCCTCATAAATTAAAACAGATTCTCCTTTCTATTCTAGAGATAGTGGCACAGGTGAAGCATGGAGGATGGTTCAGATGAAAACTATCATGTCCTGGGGTGAGATCTGATCACAATAATCTGGACTCCAACTATCTGGTCTCGGTTCTGGCCTCTGAAGGGCCTTGCAACACAAAGAAGGGAATGGCCTGCCCACTGCTATCACTGTTTTTAAACAGGATCACTGAACCACAAACTGGAAGGCCCCTTCGCAGGTGTCTGTCCAATGCTCTGCTCCAAGCAGGACCATCACAAACACTAGATGAGGGTGGCTGCAGCTTTGTCCATCCAAGTCTCAAAACATTCTGGGCATGGCAATTTGACAGCCTCTCTGGGCAACCTGATCCACCACTGCACCCCCTCCTGGTGAAAATGTCTTCCCTAAAATCCAAGTCAGACCTAAACAGCAAACCATCACCACCACCTCTTGTATCGCCTGCTATTGCTCGGAAGTATTTGGCTCTGCTTTCTTTGTACCCCTCCATCGGGTGGCTGTAGTCAGCACTAGCTCACCTCTCAAACAGCTACTTCCAGACTAAGCAAGCTCAGCACCCTCCACCTGACCATGGTGTACCCAAAAATCCCAGCGATTGGAATACATTTAGCTTCTCTAAGTAGTGCCTAACTTCATGCTCTCTCCATCCTGGCTGCTGCCTTCTTGAAACCAGTGCTGTTACATGTCAAGGTCTGGGGGCTGCCTTGGCCTGTAAATGCAGAAGAAAATCACTATTTCCACCTTCCCAGCACCACCTGCCACTAGGTTGTGTTGTCATCTCCTTCTAAAAAGGCTTTAATAAGTACCAAGGAAGACCAGTGGATAGTATTTAATACTTCTGACAGGGCCTAGGAGTGTTACTGAAGGCCAGACCTCTTTGCAGAGAATACCTTAGAAAGTCACTGCACAGAAGAGCTCAAGAGAATAAGGGAAAAGACAGCTGGCAGCTATGAATGGACAGCAGTGACAATGGCACACAAGGAAACAAAGAGGAGTTTCAGTCATGTCAACAGTGACCATTAAAGCACACGTACCTCAATATTTCCACTACAAGACTGAACCATAATTCCTGTGCCTTGTCTTTTCTCTTCAGTTTGCTATTCTTCTTGTGATTGCACTGGGATTCACTTAGAAATTACATTTCTGCTGAAGAAGAATCATTCTTCTTACTTATTCTGCAAACTACCTATCACTCTTTTGGGCTCCGAATACAATGAACTGACTGTAATAATAAGGCCACTGCTTTTTCCAGCACAGACGACCAAGCCCTTCACTCTTCTTGCAGGCAAATACCCGTGGGGCTTTGATGTTGGTCTTGCATGAGTACAGACTGCAGAAGTTCAAGCCTTCAATGAACATTATGGATATAAGTGTAGCTCTTGCTCTAAAAAAAATCCCACAGCCACTAGGATCTGCCCACTGAACAGGACATGCCAATCATCTCACAGGTTGTAATCCTACCTTCAGTATGGCTTTTACAGCAATCCTCAAGATACGTTTGCCTTACAAAAGTAACAACTTTGGACAGCACAAAGCCTAGCAATAATAGCCAATTTTTACATGCAAGCCAATTAAACAGCACTAACCATTATACAACATAGGAGTTTTTTCTTCATGGGACAGTCGAAAAAGAACACTTGCGTGTCTCTGAAATGCCATCACAGCCCTACCAAGGATTTCTGTCTCAAAATCAAACTGAGAAAGTCACATACATTATTGCTGGGAGATATATCTGCAAAAGGGTACACGGCTCTTTTGACCGACTATATTCACTTTTTCAGTCTTACTAAAGCTACCTAATGAGAGAGGAAAAAAAACAAATAGTCAGACTTAACATTCTGTTGGCATCCTGAACAAATTACCTTTAGCTCACGGATGCTAATTTTCCAGAAAGAGGCATAGTTATGCTCAGAAGATTATGACTTGTGTATCTATCTTAGTTACAATTATTCCATCCCCTTTTCACTTCCCTAAGATACAGCATAAATGAGAAATTCCATTCTATTTGTTTTCTGTTGGTTGTAAACTGAGAGAACCACTGTCTTATTAAAAGACTACCTCCCTACTCTAGTTTTAGCCTGAAGATAACAGAACAAGGACTGGATGGCAGGGTGAATCGGAAACGGATTGTGGCTCATAACGTGGGTTTTACACAGCCCAGGACAGCAGTCGAGTTTAGGAGTTGGCTCTGCCTGACAGAGTGATTCCAGCTAATGGTTTCAGTGAGTCCTCATCTCAAAGCCATTACCATTAGCAGTACTGCAGTTCCTGTACTGCAGAAACACAGTGGATTTTGACCTCAGTACTGTCTCATTCTGTCTGCACTAAGCCCTAAATGCCTCCCAGCACTTACTCCTATGGAGCAAAACCACAGTGAATGTTACTTTTGAAATTAACAAGTACATCAGATATCAAGTGCAAGAAGTAGAGAAGTGATCTAGGGGCCCAAAGAGATCTGACCCATCACTGGGGATAGCTTACCTTAACACAACTATCTTTGCCCTCAGCCTTTCACTCTGACAACAGATTGAGTTACCTGCTAGTGACACAGCAGCTTTAGTAAGATGAAGCACACCTCATATCACAAACTGGTGCAGTGTTTTACCCTTTACAGTATAGATGAAAGTCAAAAGTAAGCAGAGTGAATTTAAGTTACTTCTGGGAAACCACCCATGTTGTCTTTAAATTCACAAAGGTCACTGATGTTCTACAGAGCGACAAGGCAAGATGCTTAGGACTTAGTTTTAATAAGGCTGCTTCTAAAGACATGTACTGTAAATCAGCATATTATAAAGAGAGGAAAGATCCTACCTGTTAATTCACTTTTATACCATCCATGTAATTTGCCTACCTTCTGCATTTCACGCGCAGGTCAGCCTTCTTCGCATGACTATGCTGCCTCCCTTTCCTAATTGGAAGCATTAGTACAAGGCTGCCAAAACTGGTGGCAAGGGATAAGTTATTTAAACTCAAGACAAGATTCTGCTTTCTTTGACTTCAAACAAAACCTTATGACCATCTGTCAAATGATCCAAGGTTCAACAAACCCATGTTTATTTTAAAGCATCGCTTCTGGCTTTAAATCAGTCTGGCAGCCTTCTTTTAAGGACAGAATATAAACTCCCTTAGGAATAAGTGGATGCAGCAGACATGTAAGCTGTAACACAATAGTGAAGAGCAAACAGAGAGTTCCCGTATTTCTTGTGACATGCAGCAGCACAGGATTTACTGCTATGACTTTTCAATAACCTGAGTCCTACACAGAGCCAATGTGCCAATGGACTGCATGAAGGGCTTGGCAGAGACTCCACAAAGGTCACAGGAGATACCCAAGCTTCACCAAATAACTCTCCCTCTCTCTTTTCCTTTTAGATAAAGGTAAATATCACAAGGTCATACGCAGTAGAAATACACTGCTGACAGCAACCACTACGGAGGCACTAATAAGCCCACAGGTATTTGTGCACATATGTCATATCTGACAGCATGCACTTTTACAGTTCCTGCAGGCAGTATTTTTCATCCTAACTGGCAAGGTTTTAATGGCTTTTATTAAACAGTTTTTTAGAAGAAGGGAATAACATGTTTTTTTCGTTCATTAGAAATGCAGAACTGATCCTGAAGGGAACATTGCAGAGACTTTCAGACCAAGGTGGCTTTCAAACCATTTCTATCTTTGAAGATGCGCTAACAAGGTACTTTATTTAGTTAAGTCTCAGTATGGCTGTAGCTCTTGTTCTAGATACAGTTGGTAGATTTTTCCTTTAGGACAGATGTGTTGAAAGAAAGAAACAACTGCTGAAACAGAAAAAAGCTGCCTTCTTTTGGCGGCCTTCAATACTGACCAACTGCCTCCCAACATGACTTTCATCAAGAGAACATGTACAGTTGCTATTTTCAGCTCTTGGCATTCTTGTAGGAAAAATCAACTGAATGGGAACTCTTTACACAGGGAGATAGAGACACAATGTTGTGAGATGCATGACACCAGTATGCTCTCTTCAGGGCTATAATTGAGGGTTTAAGCACTCAGATGAGGTGGGAAACCTTGGGACCTTTGTGGTTTGAGATACCTGATTTCAAAGCCTCTGCCAGAAGCTAAGCACCTCTAATACATGACAGCCAAAAATGGCAGCCCTGGCTTAGTGAGCATCTCTTGGTATCCTATAGACACCGGCACCTTCCAGACTGCAACCAAACAGAACATTAATACGTGCATCAGTAAATCTTCATTCATTCTTAAAATCTGCATAGAAAACAGTATTAAGGGCAGTACGAACACTGGGCCTCAGACTTACGAAGTTTGAATAAAACTATTCCAACAATTCTTTTTGCAGTGGCTCTTACCTGGGATCAAAGAACAGCCTTCACACACTGTAGAGACTCTAAGGATAGTTTCTGAGGTCAAGTTTGAAGCACAACAGTAAATTAAGTTTTCACTGCTGTTTCAGGAATGCAACTTGCCTGGTGAATGCGAGAGGCATTATTTGCAAAAATACCAACATAGTACATTCAACTTACTTTGCAAACAGACTAATGAAAATCCACAAACACTTCCAGGGTCACCCTGAAACAAATCACCACAGAATGGTTTGGGTTGGAAGGGACTTCAAAGCTCATCCAGTTTCAACCCCCTGCCATGGGCAGGGACCCCAGTTGCTTGAAGCTCCGTCCAATCTGGCTTTGAGCATTTCCTTCCCCTCTTAATAATATGGAGATTTACAGTACAGGTTTTTAGAAGCAGCCTTATTAAAAGTGGATGGGGCAGCCACAGCCAGTGCCTCACCACACTCACATGGAAGGATTTCTTGCTTGTGTCTAATCTAAATCTCCCCTCTGTCACGTTAAAGCCATTCCCCCTTCTCCTGTCACTACATGCCCTTGTAAAAAGTCCCTCTCCAGATTTCTCATAGGCCCCCTTTAAGTACTGGAAGGTTGCTTTAATATCTTCCTGGAGCCTAATTATGAATTATGTTGCAAATATATTTTTTATTCCTTAAAATATTGTATCAGCTTTACCACTTTTGAAGGCTTCAAATACAAATTGCAGAATGCCTTTAAGTGAAGGAATGTCTTCCTTTATTGGAAACAACAGACACCTCAAACTTGGCTGCCATTTTACATCACCACACAGCCCACAGAGTCAAGAAAATGTTCTCTTGAGAAAATACTAACCTGGTACAGCTAGATGGAAATCAGATGACACCTTGTATTACAGTAAAGCATCAACTTTGTACTAAACGGAGCATACAAGATCCAAACCACACCAAACAGCGTGGTGAGGAATGATATACAAAGCCATGAAAGACAACCTTCATGGTCCTATATAGTTCAGTCTGCAGGCCCCAAAATTAAGAGGGCAAAAGAGAGCAAACTCAATTTGATGCTATTGCTGGAAATACTAAAGGGTGTTCAAGGATTTGACATCAGCCTGCTATTTGCAGGTCGTAATACCTTGTATGGGGGAGATGGATGCTGATGAAGGATCACTGTTCATAAACACTCAGAATATAAACCATTCTGAAATATAACAGCACTCAAAAGAATCAAAATATTTCACATTTTCTTGGGAACATAAATAGTGGGTAAAGCTAGCACCACCTACACTGCAGCATACAGAATAATCTTGGGTTTATGGAAATAACAGCAACAATTTGTTCCTTGGCCTCCAGACTTCCAGCAGGGCTATCAATTTATGACGGAAGGTTTCTGTCATGTGGATACTTACTCAGTTGGAAACTGAGTTGCAGCTGCTGTTTATTTCATGTAGATCATCCTAAAACCTTCACAGCTGGTAAATTTTGGTCTTAATAATTCAGCTACTTTTAATGTAGTACCTTTCCTCCCCAGCCAGCTGCTTCAAAAGGAACAAAATCAAATCAGATCTGCCTTCCTGTTTTGTCAGTGATGCACTCGCTCACAGGAGCTGACACCTTCTTCAACTTTTCAGTTACTATGTCAGATAGATTAGGAAGAACTCTCCTGCCTTATCAATCGGGATATCAAGTGAGACTTGATCAATTTAACATAATTGTTGGGTTTAGGGGGAAAACCACACTAACATCCTATCATAGTTCCTCAGTATCAGGGTCCACTTGAAACTAAAACCTTTACACACTGAGAAAACAAAGACACATTTATCCCACCTTTCCTCTCCTACAGTTAGAAAACTAACCTACTTCTTTCCTGAATAAAATTAACCTTAATCTTCTATAAGCAAAGGAACAATCCATACTTTTTCTCGCCCTCTTTGAGCATACACTTTCATATACAAAGTACTAAGCCTACTAACTACACCACTACTCAGTGTTCAGGAAAGAACAAGGAAGATCACCAAATGCAGGGACTGTGTGTGCACTGGTTTTGACTGGGATGGAGCTCTATTTCTTCATAGTAGCTTGTAAGGGGCTATGTTTTGAATTGTGCTGATAACACAGGGAAGAGAAGAAATCAGAAATCTAGGACAGATCATCACTATCGTTAGGTATTTGGTCAGTTTTATGTGCAGACTGCAAAAGTACTTATTCCAAGTATTTTATTTTATATATGGAAACATTGTGATAAAGATTTTAATGTGAAAAACAATGTTTATAAATATATTGATACAGATCAATATACAATGCTAGGATGTATATCAATACAGTGTAATGATACATGAAACAATGATTTGTATAATATATAGAATGAAATATATAACAAAATACAAAAAATATGTATATCAATGTACAACATATCAATTATATATTGAAGGTAGATTTAGATTAGATATTAGGAAAAAAATCTTCATTATGAGGGTGCTGAGGCGCTGGCACAGGTTGCCCAGAGAAGCTGTGGCTGCCCCATCCCTGGCAGTGTCCAAGGCTGGGTTGGGCAGGGACCTGGGAGACATGGTCTAGTGGAAAGTGTTCCTGACCATGGCAGGGGAGTTGGAACTGAATGATCAGGTCCTTTCCAACTCAAACCATTCTATGATTCTATGTTTTAGTTACTGCTGAGGAGTGGTTAGACAGAGTCAAGGCCTTTTCTGCTCCTCATCCCACTCCAGCAGTGAGCAGGCTGAGAGTGCACGAGGAGTTGGGAGGGGACACGGCCAGGTTGACCATATGATGTCTTGCTCAGCATATAAAGCTGGGGGAAGAAGGAGGAAGACAGGATGTTCAGAGTGAAGGTGTCTGTCTTCCGAAGTAATGGTTACATGTGATGGAGCCCTGCTGTCCTGGAGTGGCAGAACACCTGCCTGACCATGGGAAGTGGTGAATGAATTCCATGTTTTGCTTTGCTTGCTCATGGAGATTTTGCCTTACCCATTAAACTGCCTTTATCTCAACCCATGTGTTTTCCCCTTCTGATTCTCTCCCCCATGGGAGAGGAGGGAGTAGCTATGTGGTGCCTAGCTGCCCACCAGGTTTAAACCATGACAGTGTGTGACTGGACAAAGTCATTTCTATAAAGAAATTATATACTTATATAATATAGAATATAAATAAAAGTTGTATTATGGATTTATACAGTTAAAAAGTTATATACTAGTTATGAAGTTATACACCTGCTGAAGCAGTAAAATTACTTAAAAGACAAACTTCTGACACCCCAACTATCTGGGGACACTTCATCTATCTCCTGGATTTGCTTAAAAGGTCGAACTAAACACACGTGTGCTGTGTCGACCTGTAACTTAGCACTGCTCTTCCCGTTGCATGCAGAGATAGCTTCTAAATATGTACTTCTATAAACGTAATACTCCAGGTACACTGAAAGGATATATGAAAAAAAAAGAAATCTCCCTGTGTTTTTTCATTAAAGCAAATAATTTCTTCCAGTCAGCTCTCCTTCGCTCACCGCGCCTGGAACACTCATGTTGACAGACAACTGCTTTGTGCTACCTTGATAATAAGTCAATTATAAAGTATTTGAAAAAAAAAATTGTTTCCTATAAAATTACTCTGTAGTTAATGAAGCACAGATACTGCCCCTAAGAAAAGCAAAACCAAACCCCAACAACCCAGAAGCCTGACTATTAGATGTAGTAGCAATCTGGTCATGAAATGATAAAGGTTTAACATCCATAAATTGCAAGCATCCAGTTTGGCTGTCGGGAAATTGCTTGCATACAAGTCACCTCAAATCCAATAAGCTTTCCTGAAAGTTTGATTATAAGTGAGATTACAACTCTATTATATTAATCACTGCAGAAGCAGCAGACAAAAAACCAAACAAACCCATAACAGACAACACTCTAACTGAGAGCAATAAGAAAGATGAATAACATATAGTAGTTCACATAGGTGCCGTGACTTTGTAATTGCAAAATTCAATTGAAGGAAAACAAAGTTGGAGATTCTGCTACTGCTGTGATTTGCATGCTATAGTTCAAAAAAAGAAAGCTTTTCAAAAACTAGACTGAACTGAAATCAATCCCTCAACACTAACAGCAAAAAAAGCTTCTGAAAAATTGTGGATAATAAATGTCATTATGAATTTGCAGTGAATATGCATACATTACAAGAGAATTGTACATAAAACCGGTAATAAATATTTTGCATTCCTGTAGCACTCTTTACCTGAGCCTTAAAAATGTGATTCATAATACATTAATTCTTAGTACCTACCTCATGTAAGCAAATGTCATATAGGGATTTAATTTGCTTGCCTGGAAAAGCAGCAAGGTTTGAGAAGAAGCCAGCAAGCCTTTAATGGTGTCAAGTAACACTAGGAAATGGGGTAAGAAATGAAGACGCTCTTATCCAACCAAGTGAGATATAGAGAGGGGAACATACCCCCATGTTAAGACCTCAGCTATTATCCCCAACTGCCTTTTACTGAAACACGGTTGTTTGCTGCTTAGGCAGGAGAAACAAGACTTTCTCACACTCTCATGGTTAGACTACAAATCCTCAAACACAAGGATTATACTTTGCCATTTTGCTGCTCCCACCCCCTTGACTCATGTCCTCGCCATGGCAAGTACATAATACACTGGCTTACAGGCTGACATATTCTGCCCCCAGGGAGAAAGACGGAAATGAAACAAAATGTTACTGATGTGATTGCGATTGGTCATTCAGAAAGCATTACTCTGACTGCCAGCACACCTCAAAGAGATGTTCTACAGCAATGTGCTCACCCACAGAATGAATGGAGGGGCTAAAAGCCATTTAACTGTCAGAGTGCACAGACAGGAACATGTAATCTGACTGAGGACCTGCCACAGCTAAATTACAAAGGTAGCAGAACAACGGTAATAGGATGCAAGGTGGGTACCTACAGAACAAAGCAACCACACTCACAGGAACTTTAATTTATTCTAAGCAGCAGTAGAAGGACACTGAAGGTTTGGCTGTTGGTAGGCTTGCCTCAAAATATTTCTTCAGTATTTTCCTAACATTAATTTTTAGAAATCTAAACAAAAGGACTTAAAATGAATTAGTGCTAAACACACCAGATTATTAATAGGCTAAACAGCAATATGCTTTCAGCACACCATGCCACCCTCAGCCAAACCTCATTATCCTTCTGAACTCTGGTTAGAGAATAAATGGATTGACCTATTTATTTCATGTCTAAATTTTATTGGAGGATTAACTTATTTATGTAGCACGATGGCAATGCAAAGCAGCACCAACAGTATTTGTACCATTGGTACAATGGCAGCAGCAAAGGTATTTGTACTCTGTGAAGCGGCCTAGCAGACGTAAAGGGGCAACCCAATGAACTTGGTTGGTGCAACTGAATTGGTTTCACAGAGCAAATTCCTGCAATTGGTATCACTTCTTGCACGTGTCCCTCTCCCTGCTCTAGCTGCTCACACACAGCAGCTCTCTTGTAGTCTCACACTCTTAGCCTGAAATCATTTTGCATGTTTCTTATCTCCAGTTTTGCTATTTTTCCATCTTGTGCACACTGTTTTCTCTTTAGCTGACACCTCTGCTGCATTCTTACTGATACTTCACCATCTCTACCAGCTTCTAAATCCTGCTTGCCACCATGATCCTCGACTAATTTCCTTCTCACTCCCTTCCTTGGGATTCAGCCATGAAATCAAAAACAAAAAAATCAAAAATAAATCAAATATCAGATACATACATTATTATCAGATCAGATTTATCACAGCTGCATGTTCCATTGCCTGTAATGAGTGAGGCTGAAGGAAAAAGAGAAAACGTCATGAAATCTCTGCCGACCACCCAGTTTCTCTCTGTGACCAAGCTATGCTAGAAGGAGTACACAGCCTAATAAATGGACAACAAAGTGTATAGAAAACAAGCCATAACCAAATGCAATCTGGCTTCTGGCACAGCAGACACCCAGCAGCAAATGCTGCCTTTGAGGAAGTACAGCTACCATGCAGCTCAAGTTCCACTTTTGAAGCATACTTTGTGGTCTTTGCTGATGCTTTTCTGTTTGCTTGTTTTTAAAAGCAACTGAGGAAGGAATGCTAAGGAAGGCAGTGACAGAATGAGTAAGTTAAATTGATGCTGGGTCTGTGCAGCGCTTCATCAGGCTGCTAATGCCCACTGACCACTCACATGCCCCAAATCCTTCAGATCAATTTCTTTTACAAGTTTTTCTATATACTTTGGATGTCACAATATTGCCTCAGTCCTCTTTCCTACCCCAGCAGAAAGGAGCCCTTATTCCCCAACTATGTTCGATCCTTACAACTTGGTGCACAGATTGTCATCATGTGAAAATCTACTGGTGTGCTGAAACAGGCAGGTTTCTCTACTACAGAATCTGCTTAGGAAGGTGGTGGTATCACAACAGTTGCAAAAGCAGGAGCGTTCAAAAAGCATTTTCCCCACCAGACTTGATTTGTAAAAATCGGAACTGGACTTTCATTAAAGAAATTTATATGACAAAAAATGAGTTTCAGGTAACTCTGAAATAACCTTTTTCATGTAATCTCCTTCTACAATACGAGTGGGTTTTGAGTGAATTTAGTCATCTCCTTCCAATAGGATACAGGTCCTGGAAAGCACTGTACTACAAATAATGTAATATGTATTATGAAATGTACCTCTGGTGCATCACTAGATCTGCTGGATCTTGTTTTGTTTGAAATACAGCTGGCCTTTGTAGCACACCTTATCAAGGTATTTCGAAAGGTGCACGTTGCCATAACTGAGTAACGTAGCAATATTCTATTAAGTTAGCCATGAATTATCTGCAAACAGATGGAAAGTTTTTACAAACATGTTGTGTACTAGAAACTATTTGACGAATGTTTTATATGCAATACAGATTGTTCTTCCACTGCTAAGGAAGGATATGTCTTAGCAAATTCAGAGTGCTTAATTCACTGCTTGAACTTATATGTTTGCACTGTAATGCAAATACACCCTCTGACTGAATTTACTCTTAGGAGGCAATGCTCCTTTCTAGGACTGTCTGACTGAATGCAACATTGCTGTGCAAAGCAAGAAAATGTAAGGGACACAGCTCGCACCTAAGAAAAGTTAGACAGGAGGAGAAGAATAAGCCACAATACAAATGAGCTATTTCAAATAGAAATCTTTAGATGAGCAAGCAGCAGGCTTACGACAGCGTTTGGAAAAGCATTCCATTCATCATTCCCCAGGAAAGAGACTGCTCATTGCATGATGGTCATCTTATTACCGGGGACTTCTCCTTTACTAGTCAGGGTGCAGAATATTCACCTGAACCTGGACTGCAGGCTTTCCACAAAAATCATCATTACCAGGATCCTATCCTGTAAGTCACTCCATTATCTACTACTGATTTACTGCCACTAGCCAGCTATGCAGGTACAAGTTAGTGTTACCCCCACAGTTGCGCAGGTGTGGGGATGTGCCTCCTTCAGCTGCAAAGGAAAACACAGTTTCTGAAAACTGTCCTGTATTTCTTGGAAAGAGTTTGGAATAAATGCAGTGCTCGTGGCCAACCTCTCAGCTCGAAGTAGGAAAATCACTGGCTTTCTTATGACAAGTATATAGGTCAAAATTTAAGAGAGTGTCCCTATGTACTACCCCTCTACCATGACATGATTCTGCTCTAGAGACTGACTGCCAGAATAGCTCAGAATCTTTGGCTTCACTGCTGAAGCTATCAACAGGGATGGCCAATTAATGCCAGCTCCTGCAGACAGTTCTTTGATGGAAAAGACAGAACCCTTCAACACATTTCCCACTATCAAACACTCTGCTGATGGCAATGACTTCCGACATCTTGTGACTGGCTGCATTTGAACCAGTGACCCAGGTTTGAAAAGGTCTCAAACCCGTTACCAACCACCTGTCATATTGGTATTTTTATAGCTGTGAAGACAGAAAGCTAGTCCTACCAGTTTGCCATTCTGCACTCAAGCACACACCAGTACTGGCAAGGAGGCAAAGAGCACTTCTGCAAACACTTTGTTTTGAGTTCCCCACCTGGGAAGCAATAGAGATGTCAAGTAGAAGCCTTGGCGAATTGCATAAATCAGATTTCACCTAAGTAGCTAATGTCAACCTTGGGGGAAGTGGTGAGAAGGAGATTAAGTGCTCATTTCCAGAGACCAGCACATCTTTTGTGCTTCAAAAGCATCTGAATGAATATAAATCAAAGCAGAATATGAACCAGCAAAGCTAATTCACTTGCCTAGCTGTTTCATTTCAGTTGCATCTTTCTTCTCCTCAGCCAGGTAAGATGGCCTTTCCTTGAAAGTTACACAACAAATCAAGTAAGTGGGTGCTGGGAAGAAAAGGAGAAGAGAGGTAAAATTTATTACTGCCTAAAAGGGAAGGTGACTCATAAGAGAGTGGTATTAACAAAGTGACAGTATGAGATGAAGAGGGAGCGCTTTGAACTCATTCTAATGATCTAATGACTAATATAATCCATTAAGAAAAGCAAGGGCAAGATCTTTTTCACTGATTAACGTTGTACCTTATCCATGTTTTTAATAAAAGATTCAATATATACTGCTTCTCAGCTATCTGCATGTTTAATTAAAACGCTGAAAGCTTCCAGAAAGCGTTCATTTCACTCCATCAGATGAAATAGTGAAGTATCCAATACTTCACCATGGATGTGGAAGCAGTAGGAGAAAGTGAGAAGGCAAGGAAAAAAGGAAGAAATGTATCATAATACATACAAGAACACCCACTGGCTTCACAATGTGCCTGTTAAGTGTGGTGTGTGAAACCCCTAGACAAATACTAGAAGAATTTAACACTAATATTTCATGAAGCAGAATCTAGAAATAGCATACAATATCTGAAAAATATTAAAATTCTGCTCTGATGCTTCAATGATGTATAAATAATAATAACTTTTAGGAACATACATGAGCTTCATGCAAACATGCACACAATATTTAAACAAACAAACAAACCCGCAACGAACTCCAAACTCATCATTTACTCCCCAGTTGTATCTGCAACTCTAATGCCCTCAAATTGAAATTAAGGAGACGACCCACCTTCTTGATGTCTATCCAAGCATTGTGCACTCACTTAAAACTGTGAGTTTCTGCTATCAGAAAAGACCCATGAGCATGTGTGCCGCTCAGGTTCTGCTGAGCACTGTATAAATACCTTTCCTGTTCTGACTGACCAACTGCCGGCATGCAATTTAAAAGCAAATATATCACTAAAACAAATTTAAGTGAGCAGTTGAGCTATTTCCATTTCAGAGATCCCATTTCACCTTGTTGTAGCTAGACTACTCGATCATAATCTTGAATACATTCAAAATGGAAGCCTCTTGCCAAAACACTGTCCAGCTGACTGCCTTGAATGGTGATGAGCCAAAAGCTTGTTCAGCCACAGTCCATCTTCTGAGCACTTTGCTACAGTTAAACCATCATACTCAAGGCCTGATCCAGAAGTAGTCTTCAGCAACAGCAATTACAGTTTGGCTTTTTCTCAGGTGCCAAAGAAGGTGTGAAGTGTAAGAAGACTGCTTGCTAATTGCAACAGTTTTAACATTTCAGCAGGTCTTCTCATTCATAGATGTTTTACTAATAAATTCAAGCACTTGTTTCTGTAAAGCTTTCAGCAAATCACAGTTCATTCAACTCATTCTCCCCTTTGCACACCCTCCCCCTTTCTTTTTTTCCTCTGAACACAGTCACTCCATTCTGGGATAATACTCGCATGCTGTGGAAGACATGGCTAGAGGAGTTCCCTAAAATGTTCAGAGTTATTAAACATAAAATCTGGCCGGGAATTCCCAAGAGAAATGCAGCATTACACCAGTATTTTTAAAAGGTTTGGAGTGGTTATCCTTGCATTCTGAAAACCAGAGAATCAACAGGGACTGGTTAAATGGCTTCAGAACTGATTGACGAGTCTTACAACACAACAGGCAGGAGATGATTACAAAGCGAACATATTTTCATAAGGGAGAGGGGAACAGGTCCTGCTATATAATATACATCAAGAAGATTACAACAAGCAATAAAGTCTGCAACTGACATAAAGGGAAAGTAATCATAAATAAAAGGTCAAATCATTGATTAAAAAGAAAACCAGTACAAGCAGCCTATATTTTATTAAAGTTCAGTGACAAATGACATGCAGGAAGACAGACCCAGCAGTAGTGCCCAATCTGTGTTGCTCTGACACTATGACTGCACTGGGCTTTAAGCACCATCATGCTGAAGTTTCATGAAGCTGCTACAGCTCTCGGGATCAACAAAAGGGTTTTGGGCCAGACAGCAAGAGGAAGCAGAGCCTGAAAGAAGTTTGACTGTAGCCAACTAAACCCTTTAAAATGGAGAGGTCCTGAACCTGGCATCTTTTAAAACTGTTCTTTTATAAAAGGCAAAAAAACCCCACTTTTAGCCAAGTAATGAATTTCTTTTCAGAACAACTGCTGCGTAAAGGATAATCCGTGCATGACCCTTCTACCCCCAAAACCCTTTTAGTACCTGTCAATCTGTTGAGATCCTCACATAAATGACAAGTGCAATGCATTGCCATTATCAGAAAGGTGGTATTTTCACCCTTCCTCTTCTAACAACTGAAACAATGCAAGACTTTGACAATGTTCAGTGTGCCTTGCACACTGGCACTCAACACCACAAGCAAAGCAAATGCTAACCATCACTCGCCAAGGTATGTTTTTAATAAATAACATACTGCAATCAATACCAGAGATTACCAGATCAACTTCTATACACTACATACACAGGAGGTCAGATAATCTAATGGACTCCTTCGGCCTTAAAATCTATTAACTAATTTGTTTTGAACAGATGACCAAACATAACTCTAAGACTTGTCTTGACAGTCTATACCACCCTGGACAAGGAAAGGGTAAGGAAATGCTTTTTACTAGAAAGCATTGATTTTCAACTGATGCCATTCAGTTGAGGTATAAATTGGGATATAAATGTGGTATCTGAGATCACTGGCCTGATAAAAAGATGACTGATGCTCTAGACATCTGTGAGGTACTCCCAGACAAGCAGTCAGTACTGAATCTTAGCTTAAAAGTTTTGTCCTTTCCAACATGAAAAGCTATAACAAAAACAATTAGAAAAGCCTGAAGTCTCTCAGTATATCCATGTGTCGTGGTTTAGGCCATAAATCAACCACGCAGTTTGTTCACTCACTTCCCCCTTTTTCTTCCCTCTGCTCCTGGA
>JAOEHY010014450.1:0-69456 GCA_025447955.1 Psilopsiagon aurifrons
CCCCAAGTCCTTCTCCACAGGGCTGCTCTGAATCTCTTCTCTGCCCAACCTGGAGCTGTGCCTGGGATTGCTCTGACACAGGTGTAGGACCCTGCACTTGTTATGGCTAAACTTCATCGGGTTGGCATCAGCCCACCTCACAAGCATGTCAAGGTCCCTCTGGTCATCTTCCTGGATGCCAAACTGAGTACCGTACTAAACAGTAAGTGCAGTACAGAATGGCATTAAAGCTATAATGCTCCCACTTACCACCCTGTTTCCCATCAGTAAGCACCCAGGCTAGTCACTGTGACTCCAATGAGCCTCCTCATGTATCTGAATTCATGCATAAGAATCTTGCTCAGGTAAGCAGAGTTGCAAGGTACAGTTTAAACAGTATTGGTGCATTGATAGAATATTGAGAAGACTCACTACACAGGTGCATTCATGCATTTTTCAGCACAAAAATCTGGTTCAACTCTTTGAAGTCTGAACAACTGTAAGAGCTGTAGTATTTAGAATCATAGAAGAGAATCACAAAATTATTTGGGTTGGAAGGGATCTTAAAAATCACCTAGTCTAAACATCCTGCTGGGACATCTTCTACTAGATCAGTTTGCTCAGAGCCCTGTTCAACCTGATCTTGAATGTTTCCAGGGATGGGCCACCTACCACATTCTTGGGCAACCTGTTCAGTGTTTCACCACTGTCATAAAAAAAAATTTCTTCCTGCTATCTAGTCTGAATTACCCTATTTTAGTTTAAAATCATTACCCACTGTCGTATCTTTTACCTAGTATCTCTGTCTGGAAATCTCCCCTAAAGCTCAGGAAAATATTTATGACATGGAAAACAGCTGCCAAATTACTGTGCCTGCTTCATGACATAACAAGCTCTGTAGCTCTCCAAAAACAATTAAGGAGCAAATAAGATCTTAAACTAAAATAATCAAAGTCAGAAACATGACTGCAGCTGCAGCAGAAATGCACAAACCAGCTTCAAATTGGCCAGCTCAGAGGGTTACATGTTGCCACCGCTACTCTGAACTGCAGGGCAGTCCTGTACAAAGATAACAATCAGATGAAATAGCTAGGCATCTGACTAATTTTACATCACATAAATTAAAAATTATGCACCTGAATTCACTATACTTCTTCCAAGCACTAGTAGCTTTCAGTGTTTTCATATCAACATCACACAGCAGCAGAACATTGTCTGCTCAGAGACATGTTTCTGAGACAGTTCTTTTTCCACAATGCCTTTTGTAGTGTGAGCTTTCAGATGATTATTTGGCCAGAGAACCTGAAGCCAAGTTGTTTCAAAGAATGACATCCAGTTGTCTGGACTATGCCTCCTTTCCCATGCTTCCTTGTAAAGAATTTGAAAGGAAAAGGAGGATTCCTCATATAATTGCTCTGTCCTGGCAGCTAATTAATTTATATTTGAATTCAGATAGGAAGAACTAAAATTAGGACTATGCAAGCAGAATACATTGTTCAAAATGTTCAAATTGGCTTAGCACCTGAACACCTTTGAGAACAACTGACTGATTTATCACTACAGCAACAGAAAGAGGCCTTTATAACTTGAACTGTTAAGACAGCATCAGGTTTTTAAGGCTTATATTTCTACAAAATATAACAAAGTTAAAGCAACATCCTAGACAAAGTGAAGGTAGACCTCACATTTCTTGGTTTTGTTCCTGACCTTATACTGTCATTCAGACTATGTATTTCTCTGCATCACAGTCTGTTGTGGAGTGGAAGGAAAAAAGCTACAAAGGGGTGCTCTTGCTCTTGCCACCTGAAAGCATGCTTTCATAGAATCACTATATTTAGAAGCATACTGCTTTGCTGATTGTAGAAAACAAGTCTTGTGCATTGTTCTCCTATGAAACAAATTCATCCATTCCAAAATGCGTATTTATAGAACAGCAGCAAACCTGTTTTGTACTCTACCAGCCTTCAAGACACTACAGAATAATGACCAAAGCACCTAGCAAGGATTTCCTCTTCCTCTTGAAGGTGTAATAGCTCCACCAAATAGGTTCCTTTGTGCTTCTTATGATGAGGATGTCACTCCCAGGCTGCTAAATATATTACGTTTGCTTGGTCAGTGCCTTCTTTGCTTATTTTGTGGTTATCACACAAGTCAGCCAAGTGCATTCCTGATGAATGACTGACTTTGTTCAGTGCACAAGCACACAAGAGTCAGCAATTACCTAGATATCACTAGGAATTGCTTCCTGATGAAGCATATTGAGCTTCCAAGAAAATAAAGAGGGGAAAAAATTGGCCTTTTATTCCTTCAGTTCCAATAACATCTAATTACTAACACTTCAAAGAATCATTAAGCTTTGCTACTACCACTTCTGGCACAATTCTTTGCTGCTTATGATAAAATTATATTAAGCAAATACAGTACATTATTTAAAGCCACTAAACAGCTTTTTTACAAAACAAAAAGACATCATTAGTCAAATATTATCAAATTCACATTCAAAGCTTTCCCTCACCACCACCCAGGCTTCACAGCTTTTTGTGTCCTGAAGATCTTGCATATAATTCCACTGTGGTTTACAATATAAACATTTTTAGTTATTTGTGACTGTTTAACATCTTATTATCATTAATCTGTATTTTATCTGGTTTGGATTGCACATTGCTTCCTTATGCAATTTTAGAAACAGTTAGTTATATTAAACATGCTCTGCCCAAAGCCCTGAAGGCTGCAACTTCTCTTTAGGAGACCGCAATGGCTGGCCACTGCTCAGCCCTCTTTGGTATGCACAGGTTTGGGACATGTAAGTCAAAACCATTCAGGCAGACAAAGAAAAGCATAAAATCAAAGCACTGATGTTATTTCCCAGAGAGGTAATTACAAATACCAATAACTATAATTCACATGTGCAGATCAGCCCATACATGGACTCTGCACTCAAGTCAATGGAATTTAAGATGTGCCAAGGGCTTCCTCTTTCTTGGTGTTTACATTGTAGACAGATGAAACGGGATATTTAGACAAAAGAACTGGGATCTGTTTTGCTTCCATTAAAACAAATGTAGAAAACACAGGGTAAAATGAGAGAAGTGAAAGGTATGCTGATGTTTCACAATGTTTGAGATTTTCTTGGTGCTGCTATGTTTTCACCACCTACAATTACTTTGAAGGTTTCTACAATATTTACTCAATTGATGTTCTAACAACATGCAAAAGTATAAGCAGAAACATCTTGCTGGAAATTTCCATTATGCTGGTAAGAAATGTTGGTTTAAAGATACTAAATACAATGATTCTGTTTCATGTGAAGAGGTTTTAATATATTTAATCTGTTTAAGCACAAGCTTGTTTCATTTCAGAAAAAATTCAGAGCCACAAGTCTCATTTTTAGATGTGAAAATTGGAAAAGTAGCAAACGTTAGAGCATGTTTCTCAGACCTCTGCGTGTGTAAGACACGCATTATTTAAGTCTATATGCTTAGAAGATCTCACTTGTCAAGATGTAAAGAAAAAAAATTTAAAACCCAAGCACAGCAGAAAGCAGGTTAATATACTTGCTATTACCAATAAGGCAAAGGAAAAAAAAATCTAGGAGATGGCATCATTCAGCTTTCAAGCCCATGCTGAACAGATACAGGAGTTTCCTTACCTTGAAATCATAAGGGATTATGAAATGCTGAAACCCCTGGTAGTAAAGGAAAAATCCAATCAAACAATTCAGGTTTGCCTTTTAGTGCTAGAGAAAGTATAAGTGTGCTATGCTGTTTGAACTAACCACAGAAATGATTCTGGATTTCAGCACAGTATTTCACAGCCCATTGCCTTCCCAGTTCTTTAGTATTCAGAAAGCCATCTGACAGAAACTTTGAAACAATTAGATGCTGACAGTATTTCAATCACTAAGTCACTGTAAGAATACCCAGATGAAAGGCAATGTACTGTGTTAAATTTTAAGTACAGGTACACTGGGTTTATCACCAGATTGAAAAAGACACAATAGTCAGATACAGATTTAAGACATAGATCTGTACCAAAACCACATCTAATCTAATCTAGTATAATCCATCCATGGGGTTTGGGGTTTTGTTTGGTTTTTTTGGTTTTGGGGATTTGTTTTTTAGTTTGGGGTTTTTTTAGGGGGGAAGGATTAACGAGACATTCACATTTACTTACAGTAAGAGGCATGCAAGCCAGGACTTTAAAGACAAGTTCAAAGCTAAATTTGCATATACCCAGAGAAGCAAAAACTAAACATAAATGGTAAAACCAATAATGATGTCATATTATCCACTGCAATGTCTTAATTATGTTCCACACTTTAAAATGCAGAGACTCCAAGTTTGTGTTGTGATGAAGTATTATCATGTTTTTTCCCTTTAAATGTAAAAACTTCTTTTCATTTCCAAGGATTCAACTGTTAAGAAACAACCATCCTTCCTGGTGTTGCAAGACAAATGTTACCGTGCATGCTGTAGTCATGATTCTCATCTAATGCAAGATACCAAATTACAGTCTATTTAATTAAATATCATTTCCTTGGAAGACCACTACCACACTTCTGAAGATGCCATCAAATCTCATATCACAGGAGTAAAATAGTCACTGAAAATACTGGAACATCTCAGATCAGCAGAGCAATTTTTAATTACGTTCTTTCTGAAAAGCAACTACTGACTAGAAAAACTGCAAAAATGAAAGGACTATTTAAATACAAAGAATCACCTTAAGCTTGTTAATAATAAACAGAATCTTAAGCCTCTTAAAAAGTCAATTTATCAGAGTATAAACGTAAATTCCCTCTAGGTACCTCGTTATCAAAAGGCCTGGGAAAAAAGGTAGGCTACTGAACAAAAGAGGCAGCCTATCCTCAGTCCAATTTCTGCTTTTAGAAACGCCTGTGCAACCACTGATGAAACAGAAAGGAGGTGTATATGCATACACACAAGAAAGAATCTGGACTAGTGTTTAGACTGCACTTGTAAAAGATAATGGTATTTGAATAACTCACTGTTTAGACACATCAGGCATTATTGTCTGTTCTTTTTTCCTTGTATCCGCTGCTGGCTCTACAGGGGTAAGTACTACAGCAGCACATGAGACTATCGACTGGTATGAGTCTTCCCGGCAAACTGCAATGATAAAAAAATTTCAACATTAAAGATGGAACTCAGTTTGTATTTTAAATGCCTAAAGAAAAAGAAATATATAATCAAGTCATACTGTGATAAAATAAAAATACAAAAGATTTAATCAGACTTTCTTGTAGTCACCTGCAATGAAAATTTTATTGGTTTTCACATTTCCTGAAGTTTTACCTGTTCTGATGTCAATGTATTCGAGCTCCTCAGTGCCTTACAGTTTTCAGACAAAACTCCCACCTACTAGAATTTCAGATTTTGTAAGAAAATAGGCTTGAGAAAACATGATTAGTGATTTTTTTGGTCTTTAACCATTACATCTCACTTTAATCCAAATATAAATGGTGTAGGAGTGATATCTGATATACTGATTCATGACTTCTGTTAATATAACTTATCTATGTATTACTGTGTTGGATGATGACTTAGACAATAATTAGAAGAATGACCATCTATTTCACCTGAGCATCTGGCTCAATTAGCACTAATAAATGAATACCCAAAAGTCCCTGACCTTCAAACAGACAACTATACTTCTTAAAAGCTGTATCTATTCTAAATTCTAAATTGCAAGTGTCACTAGTAATTTAGCATTCAGCAGCCACAACTCCTACAGATTTTGAAGGTATGGATTTCCTTTACAACTAAGGGGTACCTTTATGAGCCAAATAAAAGCTGCAATTAAGAGCTGGTTGTACTGAACAAAGCACAGCAGCTTCTCGTATTATACATTTATGGTACTAATATATGTCAAATACAAACAAGAAGAAAAGTGGTGACCTATCTTTTAAGTAGAAAGTCACATGATATTTTATATGTAGAACATAGAGAACTGTTGTATAGTGTACAGACACATATACACAGCCAATAACATAGATGTAACATCCTGTAAAACAAGGATGATCAAAACAAGCTCTCAGCAATTCAAAACCAGAAATAACCTATTTTACAAGCACACACATTTATACAAGATTGTGACAGTTGAGAACATTAAACTTTGACATCAACTTCTTAGTAGAAAACTTTTTTCTGAAGACTTTCCAACCTTCCACCCTCCACAACCATGTGCCTCCACATTGGTCACAGATGATGTACCTTTTGCACAGCCTATGCTTCTCTTATAAGAGGAGCAAAATGCAATGAAACTTCATCCATCTTACCTTGACTGGGTCAAGAACAACTAACTGTAGTATTTTAACCTCAGCACTCAAATTACATTCAGCATGAATTTAATGCACATCAACAAGATATACTGCATGCCTAATGAACACCCTGGATGATAACTGGTGCTTTAAGGCGGCTATTGAGTAGATTTTAAGGAACAAGTCAGGGCAGCGTTAGATGTTTAGACAAAGTTTGGAAAAGTGTAAAGGTCTTTTTGTTTTCAGAGCAATTCTGAGCCATTGAGCAAGGAGCACGAATAGCCAGAGCACAGGTAGAATATAGCAGGAAGAAAATCTTTTTGTGGAGTACTTGTAATTACATTTAGTGCTCTCCAGCACTGTTTTTGCTGGAAATTTAAATATTAACATGCACATTGTGCTAAGTGACTAAGACACAAAAGATGACCGGTACTGAAACCTTACCTTTATTTTTCTTTTGAATCAACATTACTCAAAACTTTGTCACTATTATAGACACCTAGCTCCAAAACATGGTAACACCCAAAGAGAGCATGCTATACTGCCTACAGGTATGCAAGCAGGAAATACATTATAGCTTCATGCATATCAAACTAAGGAGGAAACTAATAAAAAATACATTGAGTTAGACTAAAAAAAGAAAAAAAGAGCTTTATGTGATTTTTATCCTACATCTTACTATGCTACATGTAACCAGCATATCATCTAGTAGCAAGATACTTTTTGGTGGGCACCATGTAATGTACAAAATAGTATCTTCTCACTACAACTAGTAAATGAAAATGTACAAATAATAACATTTATGTCTATTTAACTCTTGATTTGCAGCCAAAGTATTATAAAAAACCAAGTCTGTCAAAGGGTGTGTCCTGGTTTGGGCTGGTGTAGGGACAAGTGTCTTTCTGGTAGCTGGTGCAGTGCTGTATTTCAGACTTGAGTCTGAGAACAATGCTAATAACACACCGATGTTTTTAGTTGTTGCTCAGTAGCACTTACCCTGATCAAGGATTTTTAAGCCTCTCGTGCTCTTCCAGTGAGGAGGGGCACAAGAAACCCAGAGGGAGCAAAGATAGGACACCTGATCCAAACCTGCCAGCGAGGTATTCCACACCACAGCATGTCATGCCCAGTAGATAAACTGGGGGGACCTGGGTGATAAGCCACCAATAGCTGGTTGAGGGCTGGGTGGGAATCAGTCAGCAGGCAGTGAGCAACTGCATTGTGTATCACTTCTTTCCTGCATTTTATTCCTCTTTCTTCCTTGCATTTGCATCATTATTATTACAGAATTTTACTTTATTTCAATTATTAAACTGTTCTTATTTCAACCCATGGGTTTTACCTTTTACTGATTCATCTTCCCCATCCCACTTGTGGTACCACTTGAATATCTAGTTGTTACTTTAGAACTCACAAAAGGTCTGGTGACTATGGAAGCATCGCAGGTAGGATTCTCCCTAGATCAGTCACTGCCCATCAGGGCAATTACAAAGAAAGATAAAATAGGAAATCACATGTAACAGAATACTGCTAGTCTCCTACCCTTTACAGAAATTTTATGAAGGAATAGAACTGTGAAATTGTTTTTGTTTAATAATTAATGTATACAGGAGTTGTATAATCCCCTAATTTACAGCTGAAGACAAACTCAATGGCCATCCAGTGATCTGAGCTCACAGAATTTATTAACCTCCCATTCTGGAGAGTGATACTCTTTGGTCTGGCTTTTGAAAACCTCTACAGCTCCTCCTTTTTATCTCAAGTCCCTGTGCATATAGTCATAAGTCATTATGGGACAGTATAATTAACTAAAATGTCATGAAATAGCTACAACACAGCAGCAAGTAATTTTCACCTACCGGAGTGTATTCTCTTATTATCTGTTCATAACTTCCATTAAAATAATGAGAATGTGCTTGAATATGGACTCTCAACTTTAACATTGATGGTGATGGGCACTGTTTTAATTAAGGAGATGGCTTTTATTTAACACTTCAAACTTCTGTTAAAGGAAGTTTCTTTTCTACATCTTCATTTTTTATCTACAAGTGGCTTATATTAACACCCAGAAAGCCCATTAGTGATGTCTGCACATCACAGTCTTCATTAATATAAATTTCTTTGATTCTCAAAATACTACAAACTTCAGAATAGCAAATAATTACACTAAGGGATTAACCCTTTTAACCATAAATCCTCTCAAATTTGCAGTTTAACAACCAGCAAAAACTTTATAAATTTAACTTTGTCACATTAATTGTTAAGGAAAATAGAGAAAAGCAGAATTTTCAGCCATCTGAGTTGGTGTTTGTAAAATTCCATTACATTATTCCTGATGTGAGAGTGTGCAAGTTAATTCCATGTTCACCACCCTCTGAGTCCAGCCATTCAGCCAGTTTTCTATCCACCTCACTCTCTGCTTACCCAGCCCATACATCAACAGCTTGCCTATGGAGATCTTACAGGAGACAGCATTGAATGCCTTATACAATATCCACTGCTTCAATAAAGAAACCAGTAAAGAAAATTTCCCATCTATCTGCTACATTTTTACAATGGCACACAAACATTTAAGTATGCACTGGGTAGAGGCTCATTATCACACTTGCTACCACATACATCTGGAAGTGTAGAAAAAAAAACTGCACAAGGTATTAACATCAAAGAAAACAGCTAATTTTATACCACCTGCAGAAATTTTAGAGACCATTATTTAGTATCTCAGAATGTATTGCACACTGAATACCTCCTGAAAAAATAAGTAATTTGCATGTAGGATTTTTTTTTCAGTACCACTGCACCCCCTATATTCACAATTCAACCATTATATGAACCAGCTAATAGCTGTAGTGAAATAATGTAATTGAAGGAATATCTTTACTGTGTATTATCATTAAAAAAACATAATTTTCTGCATGAAATAAGTAACTACAAGCCCTATAAAGGAAACTCTACAGGAGGAGAAAACAAACAGTTTAACTTCACATAACACCATTATGACAGATCTGTGCTGCTTTTGAAGTTGCGTAATTTCTCCCCAGATTCTTCAATTTACACTGTAATGACACATACCATTTGTTTTCTTCCATTGCCAAGTGTTTTAAAAGTACCCCATATATTAATCACTAGGAGCACTGGCTTAGATTTACCCTAGCTGGTTTAAGCAGTCCCAGAACATCATTCACTATCAAAACAGATCTCTATATCAGGAGAAGAAAAACATTAGCTTTTTCTTTATTCTACTTTTCCCCTTTGATGTTTCTTTTAAGAAAAACGAGAATGACAAATTAAGCACTTTTCTTCTACTTTGAACCAACCAGTGAAAAAAAATCTTAATTCCCTAAATAGTAGGCCGTAAAAAAGCCTTCAACTGCTACTGAATAGAATGTATCTCTCTGGAGAATAAAAAGATGTTTAAGCTCTAGGGGTGTAATTTATACAGTGTCTAATTTCAAACACTGTTAATTGTACACAATTTCTTTAATTTTTATTTTTATTTTTTTTAATGGAGAGACAAAATCCGATCATTACCACTCATTATCAAGAAAATAAAGTCTCCCTTGACACAAGATGCAAGTGATGGTTACATAAAATTACCAGCAAGTACTACCTGCTTAGAGAAAACAGAAGGGAAATGTTCATAGGCACTGTGCAATGAAGCATAAGGGATTCATGACAAAAGGGGACAAAAACAGTGAAGTACTTCAGAATTTTAAAAAGCTGGGCATTTCTGACAATTCGAAGTACTTACATTTGTGCCTGTGAAGTTTAAAATAATCAGCTCTCATCGTTCAAGAGACAGAAGAAATCTGGAAACAGCTGCTGTTTTACACCAAAACCCCTTCTGTTTTGGTGAAAAAAAAAAAACCAACAAAACCCTAGGCAACCAGCCAGGAGTACAGAAGGCACTAAATGAGTTCCCCTGAAGTATCCATCAGCTGCCACTGTAGAAGACAGGGGACTGACACATTTGAAACAATGTCTGGAACCAAAGTATCCAATCACATATTTCTTTTGCTACTCAAAGTCAGAAGATAACGTTTTCACTACTCCAGAGCACCACTTTTCAGTGCAAACTTACATTTTGTTAGTTCCCTAAACAAATCTCTGCCATGATGAGGCTTAAGAAATGAGGCACCCTCTGAGGCTCTCTTAAAAGGACAAGAGCTGCAAGCCACATGCAGGTTCTTCAGATAAGGGAAACAGGACAAAACTGTTTCAGATGAGGCAGGAAGAGAGGCTCTACTGCAAACGTATTTTGTAGATAAGTCTAGTTTTGAAGATGAGTGAAAAGCTGAAGAAAGAAAAAAAGGAATATGTAGAACACAGAACTCAAGCTTATTTTCCCAGGAAGTCTGCTGACACTAGAAAGAGTCTATAAGAGAGGATCTTGAAGTCTAGTGTATTAACCCTGGTACGTCCAGTAAGAACTGTAGTTAATCACCATGCTAACCCCTTCCTCACCACATAGACATGTCATCTGATATTCTTGGTTCACTCAGCAAGCTCAGAAACGAACCACAGACCTGTCTCTTCCTGAACCTCAAACATCACCTGCATGAAACACTTCAGCAAATTCAAGTATTTGATTTCAGTTCCATACGCTCTTTCTCAACCCCAGAAATACAACAAAGTCTTTTAATACTTTGTTATTAAACTCTAAAGCCCAAGGAGACTTTCGGTCTCTTTAAAGTAACACAAAAGGTCAAGGTACTTTGCATGAAAGCCATTTCTGCCCATCTACTTTAAAGAAAAAAAGACCCTAATAATAATAATAATAATAAAGCCTAATTTTCCTGCTTGATTCCAGATTTTATGATGGCCTTTGAGGGGAAAAAGGAAACTAAATGGATCTCTATTTTATTATTAGTTCAACAGTTATTCTAGGGCCTCTTATCCCTTAGAAACAGCTACATTTCATGATATTGGCCAAATGAATACTTGAGAGAATGAGAATATACACTCTCAGTCCCCAAAGGATTTGCTGTAATGATTCTGCAATAAAACCACAGGCCCAATTCTTAAACACAGCATAAACACAATCAGAAATTTTGTAATAGCAACAATTATAGGCCCATTATGGGCAAATGAATTACTTGATATCGGGTTCTTATGTTTCATGGCTCTTTAGCAGTATTCACAAAGGCTGCACACACATCTACTTTGTGCTATTCACTCTGGCACCCAAAGGTAAAGGACACATAATGCAGTGCATAGCAGGAACTAAGGAATTCTTCTAACACTGCACCATTTCTGCAGTGATTATCTTGCTTCTGTATCCCAAGTTTGTTTGTTGTCACCAGCCACTGTTATAGTAATAGCCATGTGTGAAATTTGGGCCTACTGACTTGTACTCTTTGTATGAGAAATTAAACTGTAAAAAACAGCAAATGCTGCTTTCTTTAATGGTCATGCTTAATGGAATGCTTCCACTAGCATTGATACTGAGTGGAAACGTATGCCCTGATCACCTAAAGACCCTGCAGACATGGGAAGTCACAGAAACACTGACTGCTAAAATGATCACTTGGATAATAATGACACTGGTGACCCACTTCTTGCACATTTTCTTCTGTCAAGTACACTGTATTGACAGGATAGCTTTAGCTTGCTCTTTCTTGAGAAGGACAGGGTATTACCTTAACTCCTGTTCAGAGTCTTCTCAAAGAGCCTCACCCAGCTTACAATGACTTGTAGACTTGCTTAAACAGAGGGGCTGTGTCTATGTTCACTAATCCCTTGTGATTATTATGGATTTTATGCATTAGTTAAATTACTTCCACTCTTGAGTGAAACTGTAGCATCCACAGAGTCCTGGTAGAGTTCCAAAGCTAAACTATAGCTTAGATGAAGGAATATTCCTATTAGCTCACTTTAAACTTCTCACTGGCTGGTTTCATTTGATTCTCCCAATTTTCGTATTGGAAAAGAGAATGCACAATTCACCCTTCACTTCCACTAAGGATTTTACAGACTTCTTTTAGATGCTTTGCTAGTTATCTCTTTTACAAGCTGCAGAATCTGCATTTGTATTTGTTCCTATATAAAACCTGTTTCATATCTTTGGCCACCCTGCTAACCTCTCCATGAACAACCACTCCTTGTCACAGTTCCTGCAACCATGAATCACTGTGGCAACAAGAGGCAAAGCTATAATTACGTTCTTAGAAGTAGATTAGTTTTTCAGCTGTAACTACTGTACACCTAAAATATTCTATGTATATCTATTTACGACAGGCTATTTCTAAAATATTTTCTTATTCACAGTGAACTACTTAACGCAAATATAGTCTTTAGCAGCTTCCGCATGCTTTTTACATTGAAAAAAAAACAACCTTCAAAAATTAAAATATGTTCTAAATCCAGTAGGTATATATTGGTTCTCAATAGCCAAAAGCATTGGTTTAGTGTTAACATTAGGACTTCTAAATTCTCATTAGCTTTTGGCAACGCTATCAGTCAGAGTGATGTCTCAGACTTGTATTTTTAGCACTGTAGTCTGGGACTTGTTTTGTGACATGGACATGAATGTAGAACACATGCATAAATCAGAGAAAGGTTATGATGAAAGACTAATGATCTGAGTCCCAACAATCTTGTCTAATTCTGCCAAACTGCAGGAAGTCTCATAATTGAACACAATGAATCATCCATTAGACTAAAATGTGGAGGCTTAGTCATTCAGTCTAGGATACACAGTAATAATAACCACGCGGTACAAATAAGTGTATTGGTGTACTCACAAAGAGGTTTTGAAGATAACTGGTTAAATTAATTTACCATAGAAAACAGCTGCAGGTAGGTTCATGGGGCAAAGGAGGCTCACCCAGACCTCCTCTGCACTACTCAGACCTAGAATGTGCCATTCTAGGCTGATATGCAAGCGTGAGCTCTCAGACCCCTTGGTCCTCCTGACTTACCAGTGGAACCACAGTTTGAGGCTGCCTGCAGGACCTTTCACCAGGAAATAACAAATTAAAACACCACAGTCCCAGCTGATGGAAGAAAACTGAACTGCCAAGACCTCCATTTTTTCCAGGAAGAATGTAAGAGGTATTGCTGAAACTGCCGATTTCAGATAAAAGATAAAGCCACCCACTGGTAATGGCCATAAGGTATCAGAAACTAGGAAAACCTTCTCTCTCTTCCTAAGGAAGATGGAGGAAATTACAACAGGGATTTCACCAGGTACAACAGCTGGCTGCCTCTACATTCCCTTTTTAGCCAAGAGAAGAATAATAGTTCTATTGTGATCACGTTTGGGTTTCTCTTTAAGCTATGTGATGCCTTTGAGAGAAACAAGAGCGACTATGACACTGGCATCTTAAAAGGAGGAATATAAAAAGACCTGCAGGGCATTTCTGTAGGCACAATACAAGCCCCTGAAGAAATCACTACTCTAACAGCAATATCCTCAACTGTCATTCACCACAAGTAAAACTGTCAAAACTCAATAGCAAGCGTTTCCAGGAGCATAGTCTCTTGGCTTCAACTATTATTCTTGGCCTAGCTGAAATAAAGACTGACAGGCAAGCAACATTAATTTATTGTTGTTCGTATTGAATGGCTGTAGTCACAAGAAATTAATTTAAATAATTAATACACAGGTAAACCTTCAAAAGTAAGTTTCCCAAGAGAAATTAAGAAGTAAAATCACAATATCAGCTCTCCCTGCAGTTTTTAATAACAAAAGCTCAACAGGAAAATTATGTGAGGTATTACTGTTTTGCATGAGTACAAAGCTATTTGGCTTTCCATTATAACCTCACTGGCAACCACTAGCAGGAGCACAAAGTACAGCTGCCAGTAGAGCTGTACATTTTCACAGTTGCAGTATGACAGCCTTTGTCAGCCTCAGTGACAAGCAAGCCAGTGAACAGTCCCTACAGCAGCACATTTGTCACAGCTGCTCCTGACTCATTCCTTCTATCATAGAAGTCACTCATATAGAGTGTATTAGAAATTTACACCAGCACTGACATGATTAGAGAACCCACGACAAAAATGCTCTATCTCTTTTTTCTTGAGAAACACATCTTCCATATTTATTATAAAGCACAAACAATATATTTCACACCTTTGCTCTCTAAGGTGATGAACCTTTTTTGAAAGACCAGCAACAAAAAAATCCTCGAGGAAATTTTGCTGTCATTGTTTTTGTTTAGAGATTGCATCTGCCCCAACAGCCCCAAGCTTAGTTAACTCCAGTATTTGCACATCTCCCTTGAGAAACTTCAAGATCACTAAGTGCTTAAGTAGTATTGAGGTTTTGGTTTGTTTCCCTTAGGGCTAAAATTATCAGAATTGTATACTTATCTGGTACCGTTTACTAAATCTAACAACACCACATACCAAATGAAATCAATCTCTTCAGAAAATAAAAATTAACTTATATTGGGGAGAGTCAATTCCACCTTATTCTTTAGCCTCTGTCTGGAGTAATTACAGACCTCTCCTGGGCTAGGCTGCAGCCTAGCCCACATGCTTGTATAGGATCCTACAGGAAAGCAATTTCAACTTAAATGTCCCTGCAGTCACCTAACAATCTTGTGTAGCAGCACTCATAAGCAAACAGCTGGATGCTGCTCCATCTGACTGCTCCAGTAACCACAAAGTAGCAGAGAAATGAGAAAAGTGGGCAGAACACCATTCACTGTCTTACCACTCAACAGTCCAGCAGCAAAGGGACTGTCCAGCAGCATTATAAAAATCTACTGATATACCCCTGCACCAAGAGTGGAAAAGGAGAGACTTTAAGGAACAGCAGGTTACATCCTGGGATGAGGCAGAATACACCACACCTTCCACCTCTGGGCTTCTACAGCTAGGCGTCAGCTAAACCAGTGTGTGAAGAGCACTTTTGTGTTCACAGGATTGGAAAGTGAAGGCTCTTCACTGGTGTGTTGCATCAGCAAGCAAAAAATGGATACCAGGAAAAAAACAGCAAAGGAATTTCCTAGGCTGTTCACACAGCTTTTCATGCAATATCAGGGAAATAGTGTTCACAAGTTCGCTAGGTGACAAGAAAGGTCAGTGGAAGCTCTAGACAGAGTATGTTATAAAGCCTTCTATGCCACAGAAAAAAAATGGAAACAGAACATGACTGTGTGTCCATTTGTTGTGCCTACACTTTGAAAATTCTGCCTATTTAAATTGCAGATTTTGCTATGCTTTGTATTTGCTACATATAATTTACTAGATTTCACGGCAAAATGAAACTAATGTGGTCATTTGATCTGACATGTGGCACTGTACATCCTATGGTTCTTCCAAAAGTTCAATGTCATGGTCCTGATGCAAAATTGAAGAGCAGAGGCCACTGCTGTGAGAGGTGCATAAGTGATCTGCTGAGTTCTTCCAACTAATGGTCATAATAAAAGCACACTTTTTTTCAATTGATTTTCAGTAGTACAGACTGGTGTGCTGCAGATAAAGCATATGTCAAGTAAAATATATGCATATGTCTGAAAAGCAATAAAACAATCGATCATTGCACTCATGCTCTTTTGCATTTCCTATAATAGTATCAAATATTCTAAAAAGAAAAATAAAAAAATCACTAAGCCTTGAAATCTATCCCAGTTTTGAGGGCAACGTATTTTACTTTAAAGATACGTAAATTGAAAAAGGAATAGATTACGGCTGACAAAAAGGGTCAGGGTCAAAATGACAAGCAGGTCAGGCAAGCTTAGCAGTCCTGAAGAGACATTAAACTGGATGATTCGAGCACTGTTTGAATGTCCAATGCAGGATTATAAACCTAGAAAAAGAATGCAGACTATCTCTACGCCTCTGAAATGCTGTTTGGTTCACATCAAACAAGTAGCACAAGCTACTGAAGCCCCTAACCTAACTATGAAAGCCACAAAAGTTGGTTGCAGCAAGGTCACCCTTGTAGCAAGTGTGCAACACAGATGCTTCAGGTATCCTGACCTATAAATCACCATTTTTAATTACACAAGTGATCATGGCAAGAAAAATAACATTAGCATGTACAGAGGTATTTTGGAGGCTGTTTTCCTTAAGAAAGTTATCTAAAACCTCCCCTTTCTGTAACTGTCAAATCCAATACTGAAGTTTACATTGTAGCCCCACAGAGCTCAATGGAGTGAAAGAAGTGTGTATCACAAAAATAGATATAAAAGTACACGGTTTTAATTTCTTCCAAAAACATTTCCCTCTGTATAGGTCATAACTCTGCATAACAAGCAGATGCCTGTTAATTGACCATGTGTGTTCTTGGCACCCATATTAAAATGAGTCTAAAAAACTTCAGCTCAGGGTACCACAGGATCATATGAAGCATCACACAGATAGACTGGTACTGGAAACACAATAGCCAGAGCAAAGTGATCTCCATCCAGGCCTGCAATGCTCTAAGCTCATTACACGTCAGGAAGCTTAGCAATGAGAAATAATTCAAATTCCTAACATTAAATAAAAAAAAAAAAAAAAAAAAAGAAAGAAACCCCAAAAAACTAATTTACAAACAAATTCATTTGCTTCTCCTCTTCTTTTGTGCCGCCCATGAAGTTCCTCACAGAATGCAGTGATCCAAACATACAAACCAATGCAACATCTAAACCCAAGCCACTACAGCTTAATCTGGGTCTCTTCAGATTCTACAAAGTCACTTTTCTTTTATTGGCAACCAACGATTTGGAGACTAGATAATAAGAAAATATACATATTATCCCAGTACCTTGATTTCAGCATCTTTCCCCTGGTTTTGACTCTAAGAAAGTAAAGAGTGCCGTTTAGTGGTCAGGTACATTTACTGCATATTTTAAAGTGCAATACTCTACACTGGCAATATTAGCAAAGAGAATTGAAAATGCTGAGGGATGGCACAAGTTTTAATACTGTTGTTTTTCCTTGATGAAATACTGCTGAGGTTTTTAGGAGAGGAAAGAGGGTGCTTTATTTAACACATAATTTGCAACCTGCGGTGATGAATCTTTTTCTGCCCCATCTCTCCCAGTAGCAAAGAACTATATGCTCCTTTTCCTGCACTCCCGCAGGCGATCATCTAGGTTGTAAATTTTATGAACATATAAGAGGATACAGGGAAATTCTGTAGGTGTTATCAGGAAGATAACTCGAAAACCTGTTCCACAGAAAAACTCATTATGTTCTAAACCAACACAGGAAACAGGAGTAACACACATTACTGATTTTCACAGGATAACTCTCAACCTGAAGTTAAAAAGTAAATGGACAACTTCACCTGGAAATTCCTTTGGATTAATCAACCTCAGGATTTCTGATTCCAAGGTGAACTGTTTAAATAGAAGCAAAAGGATGAAAGCTTAATTCTCAAATTGCACCATTTGTCAAAGCAGATAAAGAGCATTCATGAATATGGAAGACTGGTTGTGCATCTGTGAATCCAGCAAAATCTGGCCTAATGACTACTTAAATAGTGCGAACACATTCACACCCCCACATTCCATCTACCCTTGGGAAATTTTCAATCTCTACTTCAGATGTCATGCCAGAGGCATTCGAGGAACTAGTCAAGTACAACACCTCCTTTTCAAATGTAGAGAGCTGCAAATGGACCAGATTTCTAGACATACCTAAAAATAAAGAGAAACCACTTTTTTTCTAATCCACAGTGATTCTGGAGACATCTTTTACCTACAACTAAATACCACGGAATCTAACCTTATATAAAACCCACCTATATTCACCAGTGTCCACTTTTAGTTTCCATAGGAGTTTCCCCTTTCCCACATATTTATGTAGCTTGCTTCTAAAGGATGTGGCACACAAAAATCACACACACAAAAATCCAGGCTGCATAAAAATTGTAACCTACATAGCAAAGTGGATAAATTAGCGCATGTAATGGCACTCCTCCATTCCCATCCAAATGTCAACAGCCGTCACCTCTACAACCTAATTTCAAATCCTAGCACTCACTGGAAGGAGTCCCATTAATTTCAAGAATACTCTAGACACTAAGGCACAACAGTTATCCTTGGTTCTTCAAAGGGAGGGTGAGTAATGTGATTTTTGGTACACAGAGTGTTTATTTGCATTTTGGAGTGCAGGACCACCAATTCTGGAACTTCCTTCCACCTAGTTATTTAAGCCACTGTGTACAAGAAGGTAATTTACTTCACTCTAGCAAACAATTATGCTCTTAGCTGATTGGAATTTAAGAGCATGCCTAAGATTAACACTTGACATTTGTTGAAAGCCCTTCAATTTAAAAAAAAGAATTATTTGGAAGTTACCCAATATTTAAAATATCATATGTATCAATCAAAATAAAATTTCACTTCTCGCAAAATCTTAAATATGAATATTATATGGTGCATTTAATCTACAGTTAAGATATCTTTCAAAACATAAAAAATTCAAAACATTCAAAACATCCAAAAATTGAAGGAAGCATACTTAACACATCATCCTCCTCAAAAATACCTCTCATAATTGTCCTATATGATTAATTTGTATCCATCACTGGCCTCTGAATCAGCTAGATGCTTTATATGCTCTATAGCATAAAAAAGCTGGAGAATCAGCTATCTAAAGTAACATTATTACATTTGAAAGAGTGAAGACTGAAACCCCTGTTTCAGTCAAAATATAGCTTTAAAGCTCTGCAATAAATATATATAACAACACTACTCAGATGTGAGATGCCATGCGTAAAATGTGCTAAAGTTATTGCACTTAGGCCATCACCACACGTTCAGATTTAACAAGCAGGCAATATATTTTCCACTCAACAAAGTTTTCTCACGGTACACTTCTAGTTTTCTTCAATATGTTCAGTTTCTCTTTATTAGCTTTGGTTTCAGAGGTACTGCCGAGTATGACAAGATAAAGCACAAAATACTGTTACGACATAGCTACAATCCCCTGGGATTAGACCAAGTTTCATTTGAGTACTGTTCTCTATCTGCTTCTGTACAACTAACTATACAAGCAATGTGGATAACAATGATTATATACAGAACTGCTACCTACAGATGAAAGGAGCTATAAAAGAGCAATACATTAAAATTTTATATTGATACTACTTTTGAATTCTGAGCATCTATTTTGATTTTTAAATGTACTAATGGGTTTGTTGCTGAAATATGTTTTAATATGAAGCAGTACATTAAACATTTTGAAACCTATCAATGCGGAGGCAGCAGAGACACTGCTCAATCTAACTAGCAAATGATTCCCAGAGCTGTGCTGTCAGTACTAATGACATGAGGCCACAAACATGAAAGAAAACGAATGATTACTTTACAGAACCATTTGTTCCTTCTGATAGAATAGGGAGCACAGATCGCACGGTAAAGTATGGTTCGCTGCAGCTTTAGAGGATATACATAGCCCACCCCTGTGCCTCCCAAGGAAGGTCAAGAATGACAAGAAGGACTAGCAGTCCTCCTCAGTCCCTTGAAAGTCAAAGAAAGATGCAACATGTAGTTACAGACTAAAAAACTAAGTTTGAGAGTCAGGACAATTATGGGATCAAGGTTGACCATGAAGATCTCAAAGACATACATTTATTGTGGGGTACATGAAACTTTCTTTCCTTGGGCAACTCTATCAATGATTTCATTTATAAAAAAAAAATTAAAAAAAAGCAGCCAACAAGTCATGTCTTTTCAGGATGGTGGAAGTCAGGATTTCAAGGTATTATCAGCTGGAAATAACAGTCCTCACTTTGGTGTCTGACCTAACAGCTGAAACTTAAGGGGAAGGAAGTTTAAATCAGTTCTGGGGTTCACACTTAAGTTACTCTCAGCAATTTTCTGATGTTGGCATAGTCCTGAAGAAGCCAGAGGAGGTAGCTTGTCTTCTAGTTCCAAGAACATGCTGAGAGCAAGAGAAATGTCAGTAAGCCAGAAGAAAACTGTGAGATAACATGCAGTCTCCACTTCAGTCCTCTTTGTGCAGAAACAGCACATTATATTGAAACTATCCATTTATGCCTCTAAATAATAAGGAAATACATCAAAAAGGTGTACACAAAGTGTATATATATATATAAAAATTAAAAACCTTTACGTAAAGTCCAGGATATTGCTAACGTGCTTAGCAGCTGTTCTCAGTAGGAGTTTCCTGCACCTCAATTAGAGACTATAACATGAAGATGTTGAGTCTGCTGTGAAGGTTAGCAGTGAGGAGGTCCTTCTGTTGATGTACAGAGGGCTGCACAGTCAATTACCAAATACATTAGCTCGGGTCTTTCTTCCTTGATAATGGAATATCTAACTTGTCATGAATATGAAGAGAATGAAGAAATATTTCTGAATAAACTAAGCAAAGCCAGTTTGAAGTTCAGCAGGTAGCAATGCATTAGGCAATCTCCAGGCTATGCCTTGCTGACACAAACAAGGTAAGTAACAACTATTTTGTGTTCTATAGTTTCTCATAGGACAATGAAACATCATATAAAATGTTTTTTTGGCCAAGACACTACTGCTAAAACCAAGGTGGTCAAAAGCATTTGGAGGGCACTTGCAGTCATACAGGTACAACCCAGAGACATACGCTTGAAAGATGGCAAAAATGCAGCCATCTTTTATGAATCTGGCAGTAACATACACCGATACTTACACAGTATCTTCCCAACAAGTGAAAACAAAACTGCAGGAAATCACAGATTCTTAGAATAGTTTAGGCTGAAATGGACCTTAAAGATCATCTAGTTCCAATCCCCTACCATGGGCAGGGACACCTTCCATGACACTAAGCTACTCAAACCTCCTTCCCAAGCTGGCCTTGAACACTTTCAGGGATGGCAACCTGTCCAAGTGTCTCACCACCCTCACAGTAAAGAATTCCATGGCAAACTGATTTGCAAAACAGCTTGTTAAACAGGAGAGGGTTCTCCTGATGGGCTCCATAGTAAATGTCTCATCTAACTAACCATGATTCAACAAACTACTGGATTAGTACTATCTTCCAGTCACCAGCTTCTTGCTTTGAAATCTCAACAGGAATGGTGTTCTGCTTGCTAGAGCCACTGAAAAGAAAGGCAAAAAACCCTCTTGAGACCCTCACCATTTTTCTAGTGAATGTAAGGCATGAAAACAAATGGTTTTCTCTTCCCAAGTTCTTAATATGAAAGAAGTATCACTTCTACTGTCAGAAACAGAATGGTTTCTTCCTTTAACAAAAAATAGTGCATTTATTCAGGTACTCGCAGAGGTTCACAAGTGTTGGTTTAGGCTCACACACACAAAAAAAACCCAACAAAATTAAGCCAAAACAAAAAACAAACAAAAACACACAACAAAAAAAAGACCAAACAGAAACAAAAACCAGAAAAGCATCTACGTCCAGGATCTCAACACTACTCCAGACTTCTCCAAACAGAAATCCCAGAAAATAATGAGGATTGAAAAGGAGTGTAGGCCCCACGACATACTGCAGTGATGCTCAGCTTGATGCACAGTGCCCAGGCTCTGGGAGGGAAGAAGGCTCCAAGCGGTTACTGACTGCTCCTGCCAACACGTTTAACATCAGGTAGCCCCAGCCCCATGAGCCAGCTGCCAGGGCCATAGTGACAAGGGCTGGAGAAAACATCTTTGCCTGGTTGAGCAAAGGCAAATAAGGGGCCAACTCTTACTTCAAGGCAACAGTGTTTCCTGAGGTACCTTTGAAGGAAATAGAAGTACTGAGCTGCTTTATTACATCCATCTTGAGTCATAGCTCAGTTCAGCTCTTCCTTGTTTCTATACACTTACCTGAAATTGTGAGCAAAGTCTGAAAACATGACTGCAGTGTATCACAAAAACTGGAAGTCAAATTAAAAATAACAATTCTTCAGCATTTATAAACTGAATTATTTTTGGAGTATTTGAAGTTGGCCATACGCCGCTATGATTGCTGCCAGCAAATCCCTGCCCTCTCACTAAGGGCTCCATGTTGACAAAGTGCGGATGACAACAGTATACAAATTTTTAAGCTAATCAGCACTATCTTTTCACTATTAATGATGAATGTGAAACAAAAATTTTCAGCTCTGCGACAAAAGTATATGAAAGATGTTCAAGCATTTAATAATATTTAATGTAATAATACTTAGTAATAGCTATACCATAGCTTAAGCATCTGCAAGTTTTTAGAAGTTCTACTAAAAAGACTGATAGCAAAACTTTTTGAAGGTAAGAATTTCCTGGAACTGCGTATACACTCTATATTCACGTATGCACACTGTCATTAAAAGGCTAATACTGGGCACACCCACTAATAGCATACCACAGACACTACCACACATCAAAGAATAACAAACATGTTCAGTTAACCTCTCCTTAATGTGAAAGGGATAAGAAGAAGCAGGCACATGAGACTGCTGTTAAGTTAGTTTGGAAAAAGGCTTGTCTAGTGTGTATTTTGGGTATTTCTTATAGTATTCATGGCAAAAAAAATAATAGATTGCATACTCAGGTAGTTCACTCCCTACCTCCCATGTGTCATCCACTTCACAGGTAAGTGAACTGGTAAGCTGCAAACCACCAGTCCTGATGGGAGGCTTCAGCCACTTGTTCCCTTTTAGCCTGCATGCCTGTATATACAAGCAGGAGATAATCAATTCCCACAGCTTCTCTACCTATCTACTAAATAGAAAACCTTTCCCTCCCCAGTTACAGAGTGTTTCTGCTCTTGATTCTTAGGAAAACTTGACTGCCTTCTTAAAACAGATTTTCCAGTTTTCACTGAACAAACAACAAAGGCAAGGGCTCAAATCAACCTGGGTGGAACTTAGAAATATTTCTGTAGACAAAATACAAGTACTTCCTACATTACAAGCTCTGTTTGCAGGTAAACTATTACTGTGCTTTAAACATGTATTTCACAGTTTTAACTATGAAACTGCGCTCCCTTGAGAGGTATTTTCACTGTTAAGTTTCTGTTACTACACTGTGAAAAAGCTAAGTCCAATATAATAGAAATTACCCTTGCACATAATTTGAAGGAATGCTTTGTCATGCACATAAATTAGTAATGCTAATAGGATAGGAATATTCAATAACAGTAGACAACTTGAAAAAATTTACATAGCAAAATTTTACATTGAAACTTTTTTGAAAATTCAAAATTGAAAATTTTACATTGAAACTTGAAAAATTTTACATAGTAAAATTTACTTTACCAGAGTACTAACTTTGCATTTTTAAGAACCTAGTAATCACTGATGAAGAAGTAAGCAGTTCACTTAAGGGGCTTACACTGTATATTAGGGTGCACATTCAAGCGGGCAGTTGTCTCGGAAAACTTCAGCTCCTAGCCAAATCAAGTGCAAAGTCTTACTAACACTAGTGAGGTAAAAAGAATGTAAAAAGTGCATGCACTGTATTTTGTACGCTGAATAATAACAGTCAAACAAATGCTTATTTCTGAGTAGTGCAGTAGACTACTTTTCTATGTGAACATGAAGAACAGTTTCTAAACACACACACACAAAAGAGAAAGGTTTACCCACTTATGTGTGCCCTTAAAATTTACCCAATATTCAGTTAATTTAGAAACAAGATCTCAGGGCCCATATCTAATCAGCAGAGTTCTTGCTAAAAAGCATTTTGATTCACTAATTAGAAAAATCCATGATCACACCTTAAATTTTATGTTTTTTTCTAATCTTTTAAACATCAAAATTTCTTATGGGGTTCAGACATGTACCACTGCCATTCTGATACAGAGTGCACATACCATGGAGACCTTACACTGCAAAAGAATCCCACAAGGTCTAACAAAGGCATAAGCAGGGCCATGACCCTGATATTCATAACGGGAACAATGGTAAAGGTACACTTTGTAGAAGAATTTGCTGTTTAAGAATCTGATTAACCTTTATTAGTCAGGTACTGGATAGAGAGAAATTATCATTCAACTTCCTAGTAACTTGCTGTGTTAATTTTATAGTGATATGACTAAATCTTTAGTCGCTCTAAATACAATACTGGTTTTGGATTTTGTTTTCATTGGCATGGCTTTTTAGGCATACTGATAAACATGCACTTAAAACCCACAGCCTCTCTAGACATAATTACCTTGTTACCAGGTTCCTAATTACACTTGAAATTAACAGTATTTTAAAAGATTTTGAAATAATTAAAAATATAAAATATATAAATTATATAGCATTTGGGTAAATATTAAAATTACTGACATATATGCAAATAAACAGAGTCAGAATTACTCCACCTACAACACACTCTGTGGTCCAGGGTCACAGCTCAACTCCACAAACTGTCCTGTCAACATTTCTCAGACTTTACTGGCTTCAGGTACATGTGAACGATTTTTAAAGAGGAGCTGGAGGGGATGTGGGGATGAGGGAGCAGAAGGATAGGATTCAATTTCTATTTTGCAATATATCAGATAACCAAACCACACAAGTTTTCCCCAATGCTTAAGAACACAAACAGAATACAATAAATTCTGGAAATTCATAAAGAAATGAATTTGGCCTTTTGTGCTGTATACGTGTGGGTTTAGGTAAAAACATTTTGAGCACCTGCCATATTACAAAGGAAACATTAAGTTCTGCAAGATCTTTTCTACAAAACGGTGAGTTTCTCTTCTCTATTGCTAAATTATCCTAGGCAAAAAAAGGAGAATGGATGAGAACAGACAGTTGTAATCCAGAACAGAAACTCTCAGGTTATCATGTTATTCTGGCCTTTTTATTATGCCATCTAAAAATAGGAATTTTCTGTAGTTACAAATCAATTTTAATGAAACGAATTATCACCTCTTCACTGAATTATATATATGTAACTCTTTATTATCCCAAATGTAACTAGACTATAGCCATAGGTTTATTAAGAAATACAATAATTAAAAATTCCCAACTTCTACCAAAGCATACTTCTGCAGTAATTTTTTCCCTGTGGCCTTAATTGACACATTTCAAGCACTTTATAGCCACTGTGCTGCTGCTTTCCTCAATTCACACTTGCATTCGAGCACTTTATAGCCACTGAATCACAGCTTTCCTTTACATCTTCATACTTCCAGTCAATGCTTGCAGTTGAATCTCTGTATTTGCAGGAGCAAAAAAGCATATTCCTTTGTAAAACAAACAACTGTTTTCAAAGACTGTTTTAAGCTCAATGCAATTTTAGAAGTAGTTAAGCATACAAGATATCACAGCTAAACTGGATGTGCATTTTGACTAATCTGTGAGACAACCTTTTTCAGACAAAACTGGAATGCAGATGAAAAGGCTGAACGTAATAGAAAATGGTTATCCCTCCCAAATCCGTCACTGATACAGTAAAACTCTAGTACGCAGACCAGTGCATTGTGCTCAGGATTTCCAACCTTCCATTTTGTCCAATGTGTGAAAAGGTAAAGCTAAAGTCTAAGTTTTTAACAGAGATCTGCATGCTGCTTTGCTTAGGCTGTAGGAATTAAGTCAACCAAGCTTTAGTTGAACCGAAAGTTTTAACAACTATGAAAGACAACATCTAGCCCTTCTTGGACTCTGGAATTTCCTCTGATTTCAACAGCCCATTGGCTTCCTGGGAGCTTGTATATCACTGGAAGTCAAAGGAAGAATCTGGAGTAATCAACTGTTTTTATGAAATAAGACTTGTGCTCCAAGGTCAAGTACATCTTGTGAAGCACAAAGTGAACTACAGCAATACCTTTTAAAACCAGGACACAGACCCTTAACTGAGGAAAACCGGGGTAAGTCAAATTGAGTCCTAGTATCTTATGTATATGCATAGTTCAACATGGCTAGTTAATCAAAGAACCATAGAATGGTTAGAATTGGAAGGGACGTCAAAGATCATCTAGTTCTAACCCCTCTGCCACGGACAGGGACATCTGCTAATGCCCCTGCCATTAGGGGAACCAGGTTGCTAAAAGCCTCTCCAACCTGGTTTTGAACACTTCCAGGGATGGGGTATCCACAACTTCTCTAAGCCTTCAAGGTCAGTCCTCTTGGTACCTTGAAACAGCAGTATAAAGCATTCACATATAAGAAAAAGAAATAGCTTAGCTACCTACCTAAAGCAGATATGTATAATAATGGAGGCCCTGTGCAAGATCAATGTTTCAGCACTCATATAAAATTGAAGCGGGGTTCACTTGCTTCCAGTTATCCTCTTAGCACTAAGAGTTTTTTTGGAGTAAACAGTAATCCAAATGTCAAGTAACATCCTCTGAAGCCACTATTTATTACATGCTTCTATAAAGGACATTTAACACCTTAAAAAACACCAGCATTAATTATGCATATAAATCACTACACAAAGGACACGCAGTTAATTTTAATCATTAATTAATTGTTTGCTGTTTTCGTTACAAAGACTCAAGGCTTAATTAAGTATCACAGGAATAGTCTTTCATGTTTTCTGACAGAACTGTCATAGATATAACTGTTCAGAGACTTTCTTCCTCCTCCCAATTAGGCTTATGTCCTCTACAGTTATCCTACCCATTTGAAGCACTATAACAAAGCATATTAAGAAACACCAAACAAAGATATGCATGACAGATTTAGCTACCTGCAGCTGACCGCAGGGACCCAGAGCTCCTCTCTTAAAGCCTCCGAGACTCTTAGTGAGTACTCACTCAAGTGAATGCTATAACACTATGCTGTACATAGTGGAACTGTATTACTTACATTCCAGCTTCTCTGAAAATTTCAGAGACTGTCAGAGTCTTACATGGCTAAGACTGCTGTTACTGTTAAAATTCATTAACTTTGGAGAACTACACACCGCCAGAATCTCTTCGGGTAATTTATTAAAAGGTGAGGCAACTTATTTTCCTAAAGGGAAAAGGATAAAACTGCGCAAATAGCTATATATGAAAAACAACTCCAACAACAGAAGTAATAATTAATTTAAAATAAAACAGTGAAACACTGCTAAACCAAGTTAAGAGTGTGTGTACATGCATGACAACAGTTATGCTCTATCAGTTTCTTAAGCTGGTACAATTTGTCAGACAAGCAGTATGGCAAAACCTTAGGTAAAACTTTTGCCTTCTCCCTACAAACTCCACATAAGCACGCTTCACTGTTTTGCTAGGATTCAGTTTTCCCACACTCTAGTTGTCAATGAAAATCCTTCAGGTGCATCTTAATTCTCTCTTACAACACAGATGATAAAAACAGAAATATGTAAACCAGAGAAAACTATTTCTTATTTCAGGATATTATTATTATGTTAAGATTTATTTTATTATTTCCTAACAGTAGCATTCATCATAAGCATACCAAAACAGTGGATGCTAAGGATTATGGGGAACAAATCAAAATGATTTCTACCTCAAAGAGGCCACTAAGCCAAAAGCACATTAACTGAGTCTTGAATGACCAATGAGCAGAGAGCATGTGTTCCTGTTGTACATGGGTACAAAGTGAGGAATTTACACTACTCAGATATACACCATCATCTTTAGCCATGGAAGAGTGCTGATGTTTCTTATCTTTAATATATTCGTCTGCGACCTCCATCTTCGTGAGATATGCAGGTGTCTATACAGTTTTCTCCAATCATGAGATGGTCAATCGAGTTCTGTTGTTATGTATTTTCCATGTAAACATGGAACACTTTGGGAAATAAAATTCATATAATAACAGCAAGGCTGAGAAGAACAAGTTATCTTTTAAGAGCTACATAAGCACCAAAACCAAACTATTGAAATTGTACTAGTGTATGTATTTACTGAAAGCATCATCTCAGCATGACCACGTATGGGAGTGTCTCATGAGGCCCACCATTTATTCTCAAAATAATTCTAGAGAAAATATGCTCCACTTATTACTATAACCTCTTTCTTTTCCCTCATGGCAACATCAGAATGCTTAATGGAGCCTCTAGGTTTCTTTTTAGCTAATGAATCATTGCTAGTAAAAATCAAACACAGCTCACAGTTCTGTTGAGTGAAAAAACTGTTGACTATGACCATAGAGAAAAACAGCTAATTTCTACCTTTTATATTCTTCCTCCACAAATGAAGTAAAAGATGGAACAAATTTTTAAGTCTGGACCTTTAGTTTTGTATGAAAGTGAGCCGATTAGAAAGATAACATGTAACAGAAGCTAACTTACTGAATAAAATGGTATTTACCTGGACATTTTCCATATTGCTTCACAGAAATCATGAATGAAAGCAAATACAACAATATTTGCATCCATTAAGTTTAAAGAGTCTGTTACAGGCAATCATAAAAAAAAAATAAGAATTTTTGTCTAAGAATCGGGGTCACAAAGGTAGGAAACAGTTGCACTGCTCGGGCACATCCGTTCACTCGTCTCACTGTCTATTTTCCCTCTGCATCACTTCAGGTTATCACTCAGCTCTATGATGCTAGATACAAATCAAAATAAAGAAAAAGCTGAAACATGGAAAACTCTCATGGCAACTGGCACAGCCTCATAACTGAAGTAATGGAAAGCTGATAGAAAACACACCATAGGAAACATCCTGTACTGGCAGGAAAAAGGAAGAAGAAAAACAAAAGTGAACAGGCCAGATGAAGTAATTAGGTCTTTCCATCTGTAACTTCTGTGATATCCAACCCTACTAGGTGATCTGAATGCTACTGGTGAAGTGAATAGCAATGAAAGGGGTAAAGCTGTCATGTAAAATTTCGGCAGTAAGCATTAGGGTCTGCCTACAGACTACATTAGGGTCTGCCTACAGCTGTCAACGGGCAGTTTATACTGTTTGGAGTAATCATGACAAATTCTTTAAAAAAAATAAAATAAATAAATTGGCTTTCACTGCAGATATTTGAAAATAACCAAGTAAAATGAGGCTTGTTAAGCATAGCTGGAGATTGAGTTTCTCTCATATTCAGGAAGTCATCTCTATAGCTGTTTAACTTAGCAGCTTAATTTGCTTTGAATTAAAAAATTAAAATTAATGGCAGCAAAGGAAAACAATTTTCGGCTCAATTTCAGCACAATGAACAGGAGTTGCAAACATAAACAACAAAAGCACCCTGCATTTTAAGATTACATATTGAACTCGATTCTCCAGCAGTTTTTCAAATGGAATTCCCATTTCAGTCAATTATAAACTGTTTATTCCATTGCGTTTTGAGCCTTCAACCACTACTGGGTTTAATTAATTAGACAAATAAGCAACAGTTTCATTAATCATGCACATGCAAAAGCCACTGAAAAATCTGGATCAAGGAAGCCTTTCCATCAACTTCAAGAGGCTTTGTGATCAGGCTGTACAAGACTACATTAATAATGGTTTACCAGAAAAATCAAAGACAAACAGGAGAACCGAGATTCTGTAGATACAGATTTGCTTGTGCGTGACGACAGCTTTACCAGTGAACCTAAGAGGTATCTAGCGCTTCTCAAATACAACCCAGTTGCACTTGCAAACAAAATAGTGACTGAGCCCTTACATCTGCTTTGAGAAACCAAGACAGAATCCACAAAAACAACAGGCAGGATTCATGTCAGCAGTTATCTGCACCTGGGTTAGTTGTTCAAACTCCTCCATAGCCTGTGCAGAGAAATTGCAACATCTGTAGTATGTCTCATGACAAGCAGCTGTGCTCACCCGCCATAGAGTGTAGAAGAGTGCTTGATGGTTCAAATGTAGATCTGGGCAATATGAATTTCAGCCCTTGGCAGTGACAGAGAGAAAAAGAGAGAGAGAGTGATCAGGAGCAAAAGTAACAGTTTGAAGTTGCCTGCACTCATGCTGTGAGGACACTGGGAGACACTGCAGGAAAAACTGATACCTTTTGTCATGTCAACATAGACACTCAAAGCACTTGCTATTAATACTAACCAAGACTGCAGTTGAGACAGATCTTAGGTCGTGAGGACTTAGCTTCTGCCTGGAACAAACCAAAGACTGACTGAAGAGCACCAATAGCTTACTTGGAATAGCTTGTAAGATCACCACTATTAATCTGCCCAGGCAGAAAAAACTCTGAACTACATCTTAAGGTAAACTGCCATTGAACTTGATTTGTATTAAAACACCAAGTTCTAAACTGCAAAGGCTCAGGAACTGATTCACTAACATCATAGGCAAGGGGGCAGAGGCTTAACAACAGGACAGTTATCAATATTAACTAAAACATTGAGCAGAAACATGATTCTAGGTGGCTAGCAACAGCAAAACATATACAGCGAGAAAGGCATGTTTCCATGCCCTACAAATAAGTGAAATTTCTGCAAGTCATATGCACAACTGAAGGAAACCTTACATGAGCAGACACATGAAGAAAAGCCAAATTCAAGTGTCTCTAGTAGAAGCAAAACTGAAATTACCCACTGACAGAAAAGCCCCACCCAGATATAATTTTAAAATGCTGATTACAACTCATGGTGTAAGAGGGACACAGAAAAAAAAATGAAGAAAAAAAATAAGGGAAAACACCCTCTCAAAATTACAGCTCACCTAAATGACTGACACTAATTATGACAATGACATGAAACTACAATGCATGAAAAAGTATTCATTCTACAATGGTTCACATGAATACAATTAAGCTACATTCATATATCAATAATTGACATTTATTTCTTCCAGCTAAGTAGCTTTCAATAACTTCATATGAAATGCAATGAATGTAGGTTACTATGGTGATCAGTGTGATTTAGGAATAAGTGGTTTATATTTTAAACAAACACATTTGATTCTTCAACCTGAGGCTCAGAAAACGTTTAGTAGCTGCTTTGAAATTCAGTTTTCCTGTTTAAAGTCTATGACATACTGAGGAAACTATGACCTCCTCAAAGTGAATAATGAATTAAAATAATCAGTACACAATACTGAATTATGTGTAAAAATATACCATGCTGTCATTGATTTCTGTTGATTTCTTCTCACAGGAAGTTTCACACAATTTGCCAGTACATTGATGTGAGTGCATTTAACTGATCAGTTTTTAGGTGTGCTATTCCCATCACAACACAGATCATGTTAAGCCCAACCAGTATTCAGCTGAGAAACCACTGGAAGAGCAGGAAACACCTGTGACTTGGGGACTGGTTCTGTTTCGCCAAGAGCAGCACTGGCTCGCTGTCCTGATGCCATGCAAGGTGACAATGTGCTTTCACACTTAAAGCGTAGAAAGACTGATACTTAGTTCAACACTACTGACTTTTCCAGAACTAAAGTGATTTATACTGACGCATAAAAATCTATTTTTGATGGCTGGATGAAAGATGCCAAAATATTCTTCACCCAAGAGGAATGGTCAATTATGTGTTCTTTCCAAATGTCTATATTTTCCTCTAGTTTTGAAACTATTTTTCCACTTCTACAAATAAACAGATGTTATCAATATCATAATTCGTAATTTCTGCAGCAGAAGCATCTAAACTCTCAATACTGCTGGAGGCCAAGAAATAGTAGAGAGAAGTCTATAGCCACAGGATCCAGGAAGTCACGAAACCACCCAATCTTCAACTGGGTACAGAGTGCACTGGTAAGGGTTGATGATGAATAAGGTTCAGTTTTGTCATCTTGGTGGTTTGCAGAGGTTTTTTCCCTCCTTGTAGTCTGCTTTCCAAATTGGGTTTTAAACTAAGAATACAATTAGAGGTATAATTCCATTAATATTGCTTGTGATGTCATAAAATGTTTTGAGACTCTACAAGATGACGAGCTTCAGTTAAAATATGGAAGCATGTGCAGAATAAATGCATGTGAAAATACAAATATATATATTTTATATAATTTAAATAAATATATTTTACATGTTAGTGCAATCTGCCTGATGAAAGCACACCTACAGATCTGCCAGAGGCAGAACGACAGCACATAGAATGGGAGCCCTTGGACCAGCCCCTTAATTCAGCCCAGGCTCATCATCATAGCCAGCTGATGGAGCTCTTATGATCCTCATTCCTGATACTCCAGATCAGAACCTCCTGTTTGCTTCTCTTCACTGTCAATCAGGAGACTGAGCTCCCTGTAGAGCATTTTGTTTCATCATAGTCAATTTTAAAGCTATTGACTTTCCGTTTTGCTAAGAGTAAATATCACTTGCAAAATTACAGCAAAAAAAAAAGTGTAACAAGCATTTCTCAAACAATCCAGTTGACATCAGAATTGTATTTGCAAAACACTTACTGTAAGTTACTAACTGCAGGATATATTACAGCACTTGGAATCACAGTATATAAATACCTCTGAGTTAAAGAATGCATCCCAAGAGGATTCTTACGTGAGATAAAGGCTGATGAGCAAATAAAATACAGAATCTTGCAAAGGATTATACAGACAATCTGTGGCACAGATAGAAACAGATCTCTAATTTCCTGAATTGAGACTACACACTTTTCCTGTAAACTGTATGATTTATTTCTGCTTGTCTAGAGTAGGGCTGTAATTTCATTACAGTTTCTGGGAAGACCATAAAGCATACCAGAAGAGAAACTGTTCTGAATACAAAAGACTAACATAAGTAGAAAGTGCTGGTTTAATTTAGGATATCTATCAAATAAAACTAGTTCAAAAATATATTCATTCTTATTTATTCATGTTTATACAGCCTCTACCTGTATCCAGATTTAAAAAAATAAACACAAAAATTAAAATTAACAAAAATATTTCTCCCCTTTTCACCTACTCTTCAATTTTTTCCTCCTCAAACCCCAGAAATCCAACAACTAAACCTACAACAAGCATAATTACTGATTTCTGAACCAGAGGTACTACAGGGAATCCACAAATCTGCACAATACCCTTGAATCTGTTAGAAGCTCTTAGAATAGAATAGCTAATGAAGATATTAGAATCTCTCTGAATTATGTGAAAGATAAACGAGATCTCACATTACCAGACAGTTCCCTGCTGGGTATAAATATGAAGAAGAACATGAATCAAATGTCACTTTCCAAAGTCACTGGAAGGGAATTCTTTCATCTGACTCAATAGGCGCCTATTCAAAATTACAGTACTTGACTAACTTTAAATTCCCAATGATATTTTACAACCATTTGTTTTAGTGTACATAACATATTGCATCTGTGAGAAAACCAGCAAACCTACGCTAATAAGATATGAATCTATGAAATTCACATTATCCTTGCCCCTCCACAGTTTCATTAGACCTGTATCAACTCTAGCGTCATAAAGCACCAAACAAAAGGACAAAAAGGACAGCCTGATACAATAACAAAATTAATCTGTTTCACATTTTAAAACTGAAGCAATTTAGATTTTTATCAACCAGTTGGCTGGAGATACTTTCAAAAAAAAAGCACAATTTTGCTTCCATTTTGAAATTGAAACCAAGTTCTTAATACAAATATTTCTTTAAAGTAGATATACTTTTAAAATTACACGGGGAATACAAAACATATGTTGTTGTTGTTCTCAAAGCCAATATGCATCTAAGAAAGTTAATCACTATCTCACTGATGCAAGATTTCATTTTACAAAAAAAAGTTGGAAAAAACAAACCATTTCACATAAATAATGTATTGAACATTATATTCCCTTCCAGACTACTTTCTGGATACTCAGCAAGTGCTACTGGGCATGACAAGGTCCCTAGAAGACAACCACAAAACCCATTTGCTACATTAACAGGAAGAGAAAACTTGCTCCATGAAGATGAGTGAAGACTATGCTTCTTCATTAGAAACTAAGTAACTCTCACAGTATTCACAAGAATTTCCTTTTTAAAACATCTACCGTTCCACCTCCAGGATATGTGAAACACTCCTACTCTCATTTTCAGGTGACAAACTGTAGAAGTAGTAATCAGTAGTGATGTGGCAGCAGTGAATTGCCACAACTTCAAGAATTAAGAAAATAAATATGGAGGTTTAAGTATTTTCAGCATGCAAGAAGTCATGTTTCTGTAATGTTTTCTTACACAAACATACTTAAATCTTCACAGGATAGTACATGGTAATTTTTCAGAATGTGTACCAGTTAAGGAAAAGGGTTTTGGGGAAAAAAAAAAAAAAAAAAAAACCAACCAAAACCAAACCAAACAAACAAACAAACAAAAAAAAAAAACCAAAAAAATCCAAACAAAAAAGACAAACAAACAAAAAAGACAAATAGGAAACAGTCCTAAGCTGTACGATAAATACAGCATAATACTCCCTATGGTATTTGCTATGGAAAATACAATTAGACCCTTTTAAGCTACTACATTAAATTCTAAGGTGAAAGACTACAAAATACTCCTCAGAAAAAAAAATTCTAAATCCTATCCTCTGCTCAGACAGCACAGTGACTGTTATTTTACAACCAGATACACTGAAATGCATAAGAAGTTGTTAGCTTATTCTTGCAGTTTGAACAGCTGTACTACACAGAATGATGCATACGAATAGCAAGAAAAAAAAACCAAACCAAACCAACCAAACAAAACTACTGAGAAAGCCATGTCTGGAAATCTGCATCAGCATATTGCTGATGACCTAAAGAACAATGGTTTCATACATTTTTTCCTCCTATAAGTAGACTATACTTAACTTGCTTTATTTTTTCATGCATACGTATCCTGCATATTGAACTGCATCAGAGGAAAAAAAAACACGAACAGAATTTTGGTTTTTATTAAACCATAATATCTTACATTTGCAGGGTGAGTGTTCCATAACTCCATAAAACCACTTTAATTACTGCATGATACCTCCATAAGTGATTTGATTACTTGGTATGTAACAAGAAGTGTAAGGCCTAGAGGTTAAAGCACTTAACAGCACAGACCACTTAACTCTGGTAGATAGATACCATTAAAACTCAGTACATCCAGCCTCCGCCTGTTGAGAAAAAACTGCTTTTCCATAAATTGTGATTCAATTCTACATCAACACAAGCTCTTTCAAAATAAACTCATTTAACTCTTCCACTGGGTTTTGACTCATTTTTCCCAGTGGAGGTATTCTAGATGTTCATATAGGTCATGTCAGAGATGGAAAATCTGTAAAAATCCTGCGCTCAACATAATCTTTTGAAAATACAAGTAGAGCACATAGAGAAGAAAACAGAAGTAACAGTTTTAGTCACCTACTCGGACAACTTATTGGAAAATACATGCTCAAAAACTTCAAAAATAAAACTGAGATCATAGTCTTTGGTTTAGGTAAGAAAAAAATCAGATATCCCTGTTAAGAAGTCCCTATTCAGATTAATTTAGTTAAGTAGGAATCTACATATGTGATCAAGGCTGCCAAGAAGACAAAGCTGCTCTTCAGGAGAAACCAGATCATAGCAATTTCTAGGCTGACTTTAAGCAATTCCAGTAGAATTGACTACAAAAATAACTGGCATAGGGCTCAACCATTTCTTCTGTTAGATGCAGAATAATCAGACACTACATTTTCGCAAAAGAAAAAAAAAAAAATATTTAAGAAGAGAGACAGTGAGGGACCTAATCTACTTCTAATTCGTTCTTCCCTAAAGAACCAGTTCCACAACAATTCTTAACCAGGAGACTAGACGGTTAAAAGGCAGGCTGAGATTTTAAATAAACCTCATCTAAATGAACCTTGACTAAGTTACTTTTGCTGTGGGTTTTCTTCCCTTCCCTACACACCTGTTTCGAAGGTCTCCTCAGACTACTGAGAAATGGCAGTTAAAAACATTTCTGTTTAAATAGAATATTTATTAGGAGTGAAGTCTTCATATTAACTATTTCTACATTGCTTGGATGATTAAGAATAAGGCAGGAATGATGCACTCTGGTTTGGGAAAACTAGCAGAGTTTGTATGGACTAAGCCTCACTAGAGAAGAGTACCTTCTAAAGGATTTTTTTTTCCTGAAAAGACATTAACATTAACTGAACTGAAATAAGCATATTATGCTTTGCTACCAACTCTATAATTTTCTTTGCAAAACAAACAAACATTTTGTGGTGTCTTCAGATCTCCTGCTTTCATGTCCCTGCCTAGAAAACACATGAAATTAAACAGCCAGCCAGTATCACAAAATTTATTTTACAAAAGAGTAATCATTACTCATTTAATAATATGACCTTTTGTTCCTCTACACTATGTCACTATTAGTACTACATTCAGAAGAAATGAGTCCATGCCTCAGCTATCTGTAGGTATACATTTCCTCAGCTGGGCTACTCAGTTTATTCTTCTACCATATCTGTTAGCAATTCTGTACTTAAATATAGCCATAATATACTATATTTTATATATCTTATATATATGTTTTATATATATTATATACAAGTATATGCTACATACTTACTTTTAGTGACAATATAATTATATTTAAGGCAAATGACGGCACCTGAAGAGCTATAAAAATTCAGTCTCACAAGGGACACTACATGAATGGAGTTGAAGCTGAAGTGACCAAGGTCACTTATGAATGAGCTTAAATCTGAAGCATATGATCCCACTGACTTCAGTGGGGACAGTTATGTGCCTTAGGCTAAACAAGAGCTTAATGCTCCTCTGAGATGCTTTCACAGCAAATTCTTGAAGCACGGAACAACTGCCGTTTCCCAAAGGAAAGATGTCTAAGTAACCTTTGATATGCTAGTAATGTATTTCCCCACAAACTAGTGAATGTGCATATATACACAAGTACTGACATAGAAGAGATCTGAATCTATAATGAACTTTAAAAAAGAAATCAAAGGGATAAGTGGTAAATGTGAAACATGCTGAGTCATCCTTGATACAGCCAGGGATTTGAACAGAACAGTTAAGGCAGGGACCTACATCCTAATGATATCAAAACCTCAAATACATTTTTGGAGCAGTAAACATCGGGAAAATTAATCCCCACACATAATTAGAAAGTAGGCCAATCTCTAAGGAAATCTGCCGACTCCAGTATGCCTAACCTATCATTTATAAATACAACTAGCATTATTAAATAATCACAGTGATTATATTCTACAACATAAGAAACAAAATAGTCTACTGGGAGTCAGCAATCTCCACTACTATATTAGTAAAATCTGTCTTGGTTGTGTGGACTTTTAAGCTTGGACACAAGCAAGATTTGCCATCTTTGACCTACAGTTTCAATATATGCTGTCACTTGAACACAGTTACCTGAAATCAAGAAGTAACTGAAGGTTGAAAATATGCAGTCTGTCCATATTGTTCAAGACTCGTATATTGAGGTACAACAATGTAAAGCAGAAGGAAGCCCATCAAAATAAATATTTTAATAGGAAGCAAGCAGAACTAGGTCAAGTGAAAGACTGAGGATGAACAAGTAAGGGTTTTTTTGTGCAACACTTCTAAAATGAGCTGAACTTGCAAAAGAAGTAACTGATTTTATAGGGTAGAGCTCAATCATAATAAATCCAAATGTCATCTACAATAACACAGGCTCCTGCAACTTCCAAAAAAGTACAGAAAGCTTGTCAGGAAAGAAGAGAGAAATGACATTCTAAATGTGACTGAGGGAGTGAGGGTGACCAAACCGACCTCACTTGTATTTAAGAAGAAAGTCATACAACTGAAAGTGTCTTCTACATACAGTTACACAATCTGTGAAATAGAAATTCTCACACTAGCAGAAAGCACAGCTTTTTCTGTTACCTCCTCTGAGCTCAGTGTGTTCCCTTTGCCACCCTTCCAGCACCTGCTACTGAGCTGATTCAATGGCTCGTTACTCCTGTATGCAGAGAGTAAAAATCCTCAGGAGCTTTTCCTGCAATTAACTAAGAGTGTAGGCTATTGTGAGACTAGACATACCATGCAATTTACCTCTGCCTCACTTCCTACACATACTCCCTTTGTTGAGGAGAGCAAGGGGAACAGCACAAAGTGCAAGCATTGCTTGTATTATGGAGCTCCTGCTTACGATCCCTGCAGGCTGAAGGCCATACACCTGGACTTCATTCAACATGTTGATTTCTCTTCAGAATAGAGGGACAGAATAATACTTCTGCTGATATCCAAAACCTATGAGAGTTTGAAAAATTCTTTAAAGCTGCTTGCTATGTATCATTCTACTAAAGAAAATATAAAGGAACTTCATTCAAAGATATGCTATTTTTCTGAAAAGCTATAAGTGAGATTCTCCCATGCCATTTTTCCTGCTTAGCTCTACTAATTTCTCCTCTTTACCCCTGCTATTTTCTATCAGCGGTAACTCAGTGTCAAAAGATCACCGTACAAGAGTCAACAACTTAGTACAAGGCAATGTCTTTTGCCTGGTGAACTTTTTTCCACAGCCAAACCAGCCCTTCCAGATGCACACAATGACAGTCACCAGTTTCTGCAAGCGAGTAACTCCACACAGCTCCGAGCAGCGCATCCGTGAATACAGGTATGCTGTATCTGCAGATTGAAGACCTTTGATTGAAAATCTTCAGAACCAGGAGCTATCTGCATTTGATCTAATGCACATTGACAGTAAGATGGTCAAGTAATGTATCCGTCTCATTCTACACTAGAAAACATAATTTATATCATGTCAGTAATGCTATGTTAAGGAACACAAAAAAATATCTTTTCCTGAACTCCTGACCCTGCAAAAATCTCCAAACAAGTCAAACAAACAAATTAAAGACTGAGTAGAGAAGAAAACAATGAAATCGAAGCTTAAAAACATGAAGGCTTTTTTGTGCTTCATTCATGGAGAAAACACATTAGAAATACAAAGGCTTGTCAAAACTATTTTCTGTGAAATTAACCATTTTAGGAAAAAGCACAAAACCAGTATTACAACACAGCTGTATCTTCATTTTATCTGCTGCCTGCTTTTCAACTACCAAAGTAATGTGTTTTTACAATAAATTGCTTTTTTATAAAGAAAAACTGTGAAATAAAAATTGGTCAACTCAGGAAGATCTTCAGCTGGTTAATCATGTTGCCGGGGCTTTTGACAGTCAGCAAAATCACATCCTATTATAATAAAGAGAAATTTACTACCAACGCTTACCATTTTTTCCTTTTTTATTCCCCCTCCCATAAAGGTTTCTCAGGCCCTAGGGCCTCTCTAATTTCCTTAACCTTTGCAGAAACACCACCACCAAAAAAAACCCCAAACATATGCGAACTGTGTTTGTGGAGCTAGGAACACGTAGAGAGTGAAAAGCAAATGAGTTCATTATCCATCCTTCAAACAAAAAGTACTACAGTCATTTAACATCAATTTTTTGTTTTATTTCTCACTCTTGCAAATTCAGCAGTTACTGTGTTACAAACACCACCTGTCACTAGAGTTCCTCAAAAGTTAGGCTTGAAGAAATAAAGAATTTAAAACCCCAAAACAGCTTTAAGAAATGCTTTTGGTTGGCCAGGTATATTTTACATTTACATACATACTACTACTGTGTACATATGCTACTTTCAGCACATACACACAGCCCCATGGGCAGAGGAATGCTGCATGGGCATGCTGTCTCCAGTGGCTCCAGGGCTGGAAGATCTCTCCCTCCGAGCCACAGGGGCTCAGTTGGGATGTCTGTGCTTCAGCCTGAATGATGCTGCTGCCACTTTCTCATTTGCAGCTTCAACCAGTAGAGAAAATGTGTTTGTATATCAGAGATACACAAACACACCCAGGGCACTGACACACAGACTGCACAGACAAGGCACTGCCTGCAACAGCACCTACGTACAGGACATCTATACAAAATACAACTAGCCCCTATACAAACACAGCCAGTTAGGTCTCTTCCTCCTGTTAGGCTGGTGAAGACTGAAGGTCACTAGTGCAAGCACAGGCTTCTCCGCTCTGGATTCACACACACATTTGTGGATCCTTCAAGTACCAGCACAGCACCTCTGGCTGTCCTGCAACTGGCCCACATCTCAGTTCCTCTAACCACATTGTGCTTTGACAAACTTTCATTTTAAAGCTGTTCCCTAAAGTAAGGGTTTCATGGAAAAACTTTGAAATTAGGTGCGTGAGATGACGATGGACAAGCATTCTTCACTTTGGGTCAGATTGAACAATCCCAAAGTAAGCCTAAGTACAGAAGGTAAAACCAGAAAATTTCTTCACAGTCATCTTTCATAGTTTATCGCAAATTATTCCTTTGACAAAGAGTTGTACGATTTCCCTCTTTATAACACAATACAGAAAACTATCTAAGCTATACACACCAAAAGCATAAACTTCTGAGAGCCTTTGAGAGGCAAAAACATTCTCAGGAAGCCTATGCCCCCCTGACCTACTTCTGAAACACTCTACCTATTGACCTCCTTCCTAAAGCTGAAACTAAACCGCATCAACTCTCAGGGCTTACTTACCTGCACGCCTTGTGAGTGTGTGTGTGTATGTGTGAGAAATCCTTCCCCCTCAAATGAAGCTGGAGGTAAAGACAGAAATAAAAATTGGCAAGATCCAAACCATATTACGTATTCGATAGAATCCTCATAGTGATAAAAGAAGGGACAACAGGCTCTCTCTTCACAAGAAACTCAGGTACAACAAAAAAGTCAACTAATATTTCCAAATACTACAACAGGTAGGGCCCAAACTTTGAGTAATAATGTCCAGTAGGTACAACTGTGGTAAGAGTTAAGAATTAGTTTTTTGAGCCCACTCACCACGCCCCCGTGATGAGTATGACAGGCTTTTGCAATATTTTTTCCTCCTATTATGAATAAACTTGAAGTTTGCTTTGGCATTTTTTCAGCAGAAAAGAAAAATAACAGGAGGAGTAATAGTGGTTACCGAACACATCAGCAACAGCAATGGTAGTGTCAGCTCCACTTCCTAGAATGACATACGAAGTAGCACAAAATATAACATGATTTGACTCTAAAGACTGTAGTGACTCTGGTCATTAATACAGCTCCATCCCAACAGCCTGAGTTCTCTCAAACTTTAATGCCAAGTCCCTGTGACTACAGGAGTACCCCTGTCTACCAGAAAGTTAAGTGACTAGCTTACAGTAATACCAGAAATATGCATCAAAGAGCCCATCTAAACCCAGAAGACCTGGACTCTAACTATCAGACTACCCTTTCTTTTTTTGTCTAAGAGTGGACCTACAAGGATCCCAGAGATAGATACTTCAAAATATCAAAAGTCATTAAACTTTCTAGACACACACAGTTTGTTTGATCCTGAATTAGGACCATTGCAGATGCTATATGGAAGATGCAATTGCTTGTATATAAACTGAGTTACAGCTGTTATGCAGAGTAATTGTAAGCTCATAACTGTTTCGCTTTGTTGCTAAATCTCTTGGCTGTATTCACAGAAAACTGATAAGAAAGAGCACGCTCCTCTCAAGTTCTCATCACATTTCCATTTTGTCAAGACATCTGGTCCAAATCTTTGTAAACTCATAAAGCAGGACAGAAAAGCAGCATTTGGCACCCTACTTCAACTTTGCCATCTGAAAATGCAGAATTGCTTTAAATATGACGGCATGCTTTGATTTGTCATAATGTTTATTATTGCATTTCTTTTCTGCCGGCAGATATTAAAGATGTTTCATCTCAACGTACGTATAAAATCAAAGAAATGTAGAAAGACAGTATGCCTAATTTAATTACTGTCCTGGTGCTTTCAGTAAATGACGGCTGCACAGACCAATATGAATGAGGATTTTTAACTAGATGTCACACTATAATTATGAAAGAACAGGAAATGGAGATAGAGACTCTGACTCCAATTGCTCCATACAAATGCATCTCACTCAGAGTATTCTTTTATGACCCTGAAGTTGAGGACTGTCCTCTTTTGCCCTTTTTGTCTATTTATGAAGGAAAAACCTCTTGGCATTTCAATTATGATGTGATGTCCTGTGATGCTGATCTTCTAACTGCTCCATTTAAATGAGTAGGACTTAAAAGTACATATCATTAATAAAATTTGTATCGGCCAGAAAGGAACCCAACATACTGGCCATTTGAACATTATCAGTCCTTCACCTCTCTTCACACCAAAAAGAGCTAAAAATACTAATTTGCTCAGGAAACTAAGTATTTCTTCCTTTATCCACTGAGAACACATAGCATAGGCCAATTATCTGTAGTGTCTAAGACATGCCTTAAATATATTCTGAGAGAGCACAGCTAGAAGCTAGCCTCACATGCCTCCTGCACCTTATCAACTAGGCTGGTTTGCAGCTCACCTTTTCAGGTAAAATACACTAAAAGAGTTTCAAGTTAAGTTGGTGGCAGCTCTGCCCTGTGGGGTTTTCTTCAGCTAAAACTGGAATAAGATTACACCATCTGTTTATATAAATAAGAGAACAAAAATAGGACTCTCAACTCAGTATTTCTTTTCCAGAATACAGACCAGGTAGCTCCAAGATGCTGGAAGACTAACCTTATACTAGCCTAGGACTTCTATTTAGTTTCATGCTAATGTAATAGTAACAACCTTCCTAGTCATTATTTCTTCTTATTTTCAGTAACTTAAGCTTCAAGACTCCTAATAACACACCTAAGCCACAAGCATGCAATTTTTGAATAACAAATACGCTTTCCACATTTGATAATGCTACCCATTCTTTCACTGCAGAGCCCGGAAAAATCCCTTTCTTTTCCTCCGTGGCCAGTGCTCTTTCAGAAGCTATAGATCATGGTTGGAAGAGTTAAGATTATTGCGAGTTTTATCTCATTTCCCTAGAACCTTAAGTTACTTCATTACTGTGTAAGATTTATTAAACAATGCTTCAGTGAAAATGTGTAGCCTAGTAGCACAGGTTGTTCTGAATATACAAAAAATCCCTGTTTCTAGCTTTTTTAGTTATGGAGAAACTAGTGCATGTGACTCTCCACTCTGCACTTCAAAGCCACACTGGAAGATGGATGTACAAATGAAATGAGCCTGGCCACACTGTTATCAGGTTATTATATAGTGGTATAAGTAATGTAGCTAAGTCACACATCAGTTTTTGTTAAGTTCATTATTACTAGTGCTCATTGTGTTTTCATTATCTTATTGTCCAAAATCTGCAGTGAGAATGCAAGATGCTACTGAGCTAAATAATCTGTGAACCCCCTTTTCGGCAGAGACACAGATCTCTTTGTTACTTTAACGTCACAATGTCTATTTTCTTCAAAACCTGTAAATATAAACTGAAATGTTATCTCGCATATCAAGCAGAAAACCAAAGGGTTGCTGCCCTCATTTACCCTGTTCCATAACATATACACCTCTAAAGTTGGCATTTGGGAAACATAAAGCTCTCAAGAGAACTCAAGGAGTTGGGTGCCCAGTTCCAATTAAAAATCAAAATGGGTCCTTGTTTTTAAGGACAGAAACATAATTTGTTGCCAAAGATAAGTTCATGAGTAAAGCAATACATTCAAATTACTTAAGTTTCTTATCTCTGTTTCTAAGCATTTGTCTGACAAATGTATAGTTAGGACAGTTGGGGGGGTTTCCTGTTCTCTATTTAAAGGCAAATTAAAAACACTGAAAAGTCTGCTTTCCTTGCACTGACAAACATGAATGCACTACATGGGCACTTTGGCAGACTCTCAGAGACTACATCTGCTTGGGAGCAGGTCTGCTTCGCCAGAAAACTCAGGAAAAGCATCTAGCAATTGGTATTTGCTCCTTTTGAGTTTCTGTGCCAGCCAATACCACTGTCATGCAAGAATAACATTCACTCAAACAACAGCAGTGCTAGTGCCAAAGCTTGCTGCCCACACTGTCCTCCATACAACTTGATGCTGATTCCAGGATTCCAAGTCACCCTCTGCCTGGCTGAGGGCTGATCCATGAGCCAAAGGAACCCTGCAAGGCTCCTGCTTCAGGCACACTAACACACTTCCGGTTTCAATGCATGCCAGCTGGTCCACCATAAGTGAGGAGCTGGCTTTTGGTGTTGCGCTGCCAGAGTAGTATAATTTATAAATAATACATGTTTTATCTGTTCTCTTATTGTATTTTGATGATCTTTCACATTTTATAAGCAATCAAATTTATTTCTGTTTTACAGTTTGTAACTACCTGTGTTAATGACCCAGTATCAGCACTGAATTTTTCTGTACAGTTCTTTTATAGCATTTGTATTTCTCTCACTCCTAGTCAAAAAAGCCCACCCAAAACACCAAAGGGGTTTTGCTCAGCAGTCCTACCCTCCATTAAAAAAAATAATAAAAACAATTAATGCATTAATAGGCACAGGAGGAACTCCAAACCCACTACAGAATTTTCACACAGCTTGATCATCACATTCAAAATAACTCAGCAACTACCTAATTAATATCACTGGGTCATTACACCAACACTTTAGTTTGACTGACTACTGATGCAATCGATCTGCAGGCTATCTGTCTTTAAAAGAAACACAATAAAAACTCCCGACTCTTACTTCCTAAAACCCAAGTATACTCCAGGCCAACACACATTTTGGGTCTTACTAATGTGCACTAAATAAAAACAACCTAATACAAACACATGACAAAGATTGGAGCCCACGGTTTCCAACCACCCCACTAAAACGTGCCTCTCCCTGCTCATTGCTGACAATTCTAAGCCAACACTACACCAGAGCATTACAGTTTCAACATAAAGAGCATCTGTTTAACAACTACTTTTCTATTTTTTATTAGGTATATACAAGCAAACATTACATTGTAAGAGTGATACTACATCAGAACTTCATATGCTCATTCCTTCCAGTTACATTAACAAAAGCTACAACCAAGAAAAGGCCTTTCTTCCTCAACACCCAGTAACAGAAGAAAATACATAGTGCACATAAAAGCCACTCCCACCATGTCATTTTCTCAAGACACATACACTCTTTTACATTCCTAAGCCTCAAGCAAGTACCAAAACATGTATTACCACATATAGAATTAAGCAGACACTTGAGAAGCTTCTAAGAGAGATGGTCTTCAGTTCAAACAAAATATGCCCTATCTCTGAAAGTGGTTATTTTAGGAGCTGAATAATAATTATATGGATGCTAAAATGCCCTTTCACATTTCCACTTTTACTTCATTTTTTCCCAAATATGACAGAAAGACAAATAATTTCTGAAATATGTTGGATCACTGCTCTACAGATGAGGCTAAGGCATTAAATCCAAAATGGCTTAAGCTCCATCTAAAGACAAATCTCTTCCAAAAATTATAGCCAGCTACATTATTCAAAACTATTCAGCAAGCGTCCAAGCAACCATGTGATGAATGCAGCAGGCCAGTCAGGGTACCCAAATAATCAGTATCACGCTCATGAATAGTCACTACATAGTATGGAGCTTGATGTGGAGATGACACATGCGTGTGCTTAATATCTGGTACCTGGAGCAGACCCCCTGAATTCAGTTGGACCACTTGCTACAGATCCCAGCTACACACATACATCTTTGTAGAAAGATACAGGGGCACCAGTTTCATGACACCTATGGCAAATAGTTAAGAAATTCAAAAAATACCTTGGATATCTATGGCCTTATGAACTTTAAGAAAAGGCTACTATTTACTGCAGTCATCATTTAAGGACAACACTAACCTTACAAAATCAAGTATTTGGTTTTTCAATAGGCTATGGCACAACACAAGTGTACAACTCACCCACATGAATGGGCATTACTTGAAAAAATTCCCCACTGCTCATATCAGTGAATATATCGGCCTTCCTTATACATAATCAATACTTGGAATCAGTCATGTTTCACCTGGGAAAAGGAAACTGAATAAGATCAAATTAATGCTGTCACTTTCTATAAAGTAGCCACGGTTTGCTGCTACAGAAACCACTAACTTCATTATTTTACCACAGGAAGTCAACACAGTAGCATATTTTAAAAGTCAAATTTACTTAGAGTAATAAAAAGGCACGCTCAAGGCTCATCATGTATGTCATATTATGCTTAGTTTTAAACATTCCAGATTAAGAACAGCATGCAAAATCTTCAGTGAATCAAGTTGATTAATGCTTTGCATTTGAATGCAACAGTGATCTACATTCACTGAGTACTGTATAAATATTATTTCATTAAATTTAAAAGCAATTGTGTCAGGTGGGATAATAAAATGTTTGTCTTACATTCTTTATCTCGGCAATAGCCTTTGAAACAGAAATAAAAGTAGCAGATTAATGCAGTAAACTCACTTATGATCAGAAACAAGGGAGTTGCAGACTTGTAAAGCTGTGCTAAGACTTGCGGAGCACAGAAGTCTACAATCAAATTAGAGGCACCTACATGAGGATTGCAGATATCTCCTTATCTTCAATTGTGTGGTTATAGAAAAAGGGATTTTTTTTTTAATTTTCTAGTACTTATCAAGGTTTGCAGGGCCCTTTTGCAGGAACACATTTCATGAGGACACTGCTGGAGGACAAAATGCTCATTAGGGCCAAGCTGAGAGGACAGAACCAAAACAGGAGTAAAAAATGGGTTGGAGTAATAAATTTAAATAAAAATCATAATCAAAGAAAGAGGTGACAGATCTTTGTCTCTTTCTCCTTTCTAACTCTATATTTTAATTTATATGGCATTCCACTTTCTGGAAGAAAATCTCCTTGCCTGCCTATTGTCTCCTAGCTCCTCTTTTAAAACTTGCTCCTTAGCAGCCATTTATCCCAGTAATCCTTCCAACAGTATCTTATTTTCCATTCATTAATGGTCACTAAAATTATGGTAAATCAATACAATTATTTTGTTAAATTATTATTGTCAACTTCAGTAGAAAGTCAAAACGATATGCACTCAGCCTAGCAAATACTGTACTTTTTAACCACAGTAGCTAGAAGCTATTGTAAATCAGGCTGTAACTAACAAGACTCTAAAAATCTGGAGCTCCTAATGGCAGTTAATAGACTTTCTCAATTCACCATTAACTAACCCATCAATTGTATTTATTGACTGTGGAACTACACTTCAGAACTGCTGTTTCAGTGATACAGCTTGCTGCATACGGCCCTGCAACCAAGAAATAGTTTGTGATATTCGAGTCAAAGAATATGAAGGCTAATATCACATCATGTCATTTGACTTCTTACAGATTTTCATAGGCTCTTGAAGAGTCCAAACTTGCCCCATTCATTAGTTACCCCTCCATAGCAACCGGAGAAGGACCTGAGTTATTTTCCAATTACAACTCTTCATATTTCAACTTATTTATGAAAATATCGAATGGAGCTTCTCTTGGAACATTTTCCCCTGCAGCAATCACCCACAGAATACCTTATAAGGCGCAAAGTGGAGCACAAGTGAACTGTAACATGGTTCTAGGCCTAATGGCCTTAACCAAATAAATGCTATAATCGGTATTATATATTATCATATATATTCAGTATAATATATATATATTAAAAAAAAATCAGTATTAATATAATCAGCATCAATATGCAATATACCAACAGGATTTTTATTAAGCTGCAAATAGTCACAGTACTGTTGATAACTTTGACTTCCATAACAGAATGATTTTAAGGTTTCCATGCAAAAAGCAGCATTTTGTGTTATATTTTTATACTTATAAAGGCTTCCATTTCCACAACAGATCTAGAAGCACATGCATTAGCTCCCAGTTGACTTCAGTACGATACATGTGTCAATGACGGCTACACCGATCCCTTTCAAGTATTAGCAAAACATAAGGAACTATTTAGGCATGTAAACAAATATTACTACAAAACTGATTAAATATGTAAAGTTGCCATAACACCAAGCTGAATCCTATATATGATGGACAGCATGTACAGACAGGGAAGAGGAGGCTCACAAGTCTGCATGTCTGGGATTGTCTTTAATGATTTTTGGTGAAGCAAGCCATACGTAAACTATCAAGCACCTTGAATAAATAGGCCTTTACAAAGAGTCCAACAGATTGGCCACTAGCAAATACTATAGAAAACCATCTACTCTTCAGGCTGGTCACAACTGAAAGAATTAAATAGCCCCTCAGTTTTATTCAAATTCAATTAGAATATAAATTCTACCATAATAGTACTGGCTCATCCTCAGTGAGTATTCCATTTTCGTCTTGTTTATGAAGGGACCAAGATTACAGATCTTTTAAAAAACATATATCGCTTCTCAGTTATCTGCAATAGCTTATATATGCATGCTCAGAAATATGATCACTTCCTCACTGGTGAGCGTATAAAAGATTAAAGCTCTGTATTAAACTGGTTGTATATCTTGGGCATGATCACTTGATCATTTCCATGCTTCCATTCTTAAAACAATCACATGAATAATATTTGATTATGTTTTGTAATTGAGGAAGCTTAGAAGAATTCTATTAAGATACAGAGAGGCCTATTACAGAAAACAAACAAGGCCAGAAATGAAAACAGAGAATGGGTTAATTCAGAATTACTAAAAAGAATTTTTGTTGACAAGTCTTAAATCCTGGAAGTGGGCCACAGCTTAATATAGCAATCAGAAAAGCAACTTGTCAAAAACATTTAGATGTCAGTATCTAACTCTAAGATTTTAATGCACTTTAGTGATAGGTAAACGCCAAAAAAACTGAAAATTAAGCCTATCTCAGTATCTTAACATGAATAAAGATGATGAATTACAACCAGCCACATCTAAGCATTCTGTGCCAGATCCTAACCCATTACAAAGATATCAGCTTTATCTGGTGAAATTGTGCCAATTTATACTGTGGTTCTGTCCTTCCAACTCCTTCTTCCAAATGAATAAATCAAAACCAACAGTGATAACTAGGAAAATCCTAATTTTTTTGCAGCTAGACCCACCACCAAATAAATACATCTAAGAGCAAAGACTAGTAAGATAAACACTCGTGTTCAAAGACGACATGTATACTGCAATGTGTGTCTTTACATTAGCACTCAGAATAGAAATGATTACTGTTCTTTAAAAGACAATGCATATACTTCTGCTTTAAAAGCATCTCATTTGTTCTGGATAATGAGCCAAGAAGTAGAAAGATTATGTGTCCTATCACATCTCCATCTTAATTAATTTCCTATCAAGTATAACGTCATTTAGGCATTACAATCCTAGCTGTTTCAGAAGCTGCTATGTATCTTTAAAATGTACTGAACAGACCTTTTCCATCACTTTTAATTAAGTGCTTTAGAAATACCAAAAAGGAGGAGAATACAAGTGAGGCCAAGTACAACATGTTAGGGAAGTTTATTTATGGAAAATGGTTCTGCCAGTTAATTTGTTTCCAGCAGCTCCAAGGAATGAACAAATCTAAAAACTATGATTCCTCATAAAATAGAATGCTTGTTTCTGAAGCTTTTTGACCCACATTTCTGCACAATTTACTTTCTGTAACCAGTTAATAGCATTATTCAGTACTGTTTAGAAAGGGCCTTTGCTGCACAGGTAATTTGTTGTAGCCTAGCTCCAAGTAATTTAGTGAACTATAATCACATGCATATTGCTGCTACAACACTGGATATCTCTGGCTACTTTGCTTTCTATCAAATAAAATGGAACAGATATTTTATCCTATAAGTAGATATGTAAACAGGTTTAAAAAGCACAATACAATGGTTAAATAAAATTATCATAGAGACAATTCAGATATATTAACAGAATCATCATATACAGAACAGTTGAAATATGACCATAATTCAAGCAGTTTATCTGTAACCACTGCTCAATTTGCAACGAAGTAGGGACCAGAGCAGAAGATGACAGACACGTCTCATAAACCCCACTTCCACACAAGTCTGCATAAATGTGCACTACATATACCTGCTACAGTAGGTACCTATAGCAGGTACCTATATGGTGGATGAAAAAAGAAGGGTCAGAAAACAGCAGGTTAAAAAGAGGGTGAGAATTACTCCTGCCTAAAAGCATGGCACTGCCACAGCAGAGGATTGCAACAGAGTATGAGCTCAAAGCTCTACCTATGATCAAGTGCAAATCTCACATACATTTAAAGTCTCTCCAAACCCTACAGTTAGCAAGAGTTTTCCTGTCCCCAAACTAGGCCGTATGCCATCCCAAGTCACAGCCAAAGGAAATGCAGGATTCCCCATTGCAGCTGCCAGACTTACCAAGACCTTGTATAATCCTATTATAAAATCATCCTGAACGCACTGCAAGTTGATCTTAGCTATTGCTATTCATCACAGCACTGCAACAGCACCTTAACCAACTATGACAGAAAGGACCAAGTAACATTCCTGTCCCAAATCAAACCTTCTTCATTGGAAGCATTATTCTGGCACGCACAAAATAGGATCACCTATCTTCAGTAACCATGTGGGGTAGACAGCAGTCATTTTAAGTATCTCAAAAAACCATATGGGTGCAGGAAATCTATAGCTACACAAATCACTTCAATTTCATAACTGAACATACAAAGTTCAAATGCAGTGTAAAGTGCATTGTTCCGTTAAGAGGCTAATGCATTTGGAAATAACACTACAAAATGCACATTGTTCTTCCCCTTCAAATAAAACAACTTTTTATTTCCAAGCAATTGTACTGAATACACTTTGTATTTCAAGAATAACTACACCTCACTGAAGATATTCAGTACTTATCTGACTTACCAGAATGATGCTGATGTTGTTCTTCTAGGAACTCCAGGTCAAGCATGAGGTCATCTTCATCCAACTCACAGGAACCCAAGTTATTCAAAACATCCTAATATAGATTAAAAAGTAAAAAGAGAAAAAAAAAAAAAAAAAAAAGGCATTTAGACAGATGTTTTAACCAAACTGTTCTGCACAAAACAATGAGCAATCAGATCTGGGAAATACATTTAAGCAGGAGCTAAAGGAAATTTTTCTATTGACACTGGACCAGTGACAAATTGTATGAAACAACTCTCTGAGTACAATGCATAAAGGCATTAGGCGCCATTCTCTGGTTTTACAAGATATCAAAGACTGAATAAAAGAAATAAAAGAAAAAAAAAAAACACACAGAAGTACAGGTAATGCCATCTGTGTAGCTTCATTTTTTTTTTTTCCTGGTACTGTTCAATGATTGGCTTGTGTAATTCAAAATTTAATTCTAACTTTTTATGAACCACAAAAATATTTTTTTAAAACACAATACAGAAGAAGTACTAAATTTTTGAATTCTAAGCTCTGCCTGCCCTTACCAATATACTCTGAAGAGAGATTTACTGTTATATTTATGCAAGGGTTAAAGGGACACACATTTAGGAATTCAGTGCAAAACAGGCCAGGTGAACATCCCAAAGTGTCAATCCGCCTGTAAGATCTCTATATAGCAATCTGCTGTACCAAAAGCAGAGAAATATAACAGTAGTATACATTAAATTTGTAAAAGCCTCCCTGATTTCAATTACAACTGCATTTTATGTAATTGTAACTCTTTTAAGTATTTTCTCCCCATAATTGTTATTCACACTCACTCCTTATGCTTATTCAACCCTTTTGAGTAATTATTTCTTCAAAGTCTGTTTGTCACTCTTTCATGAACATAGGAAACATCAGGCTCTTTTCTTGCATTCTTTCCCTGACCTACCATTAGCATGAGAAAACTTCTGCTGAGACACAGAACCCACTATTAATGCTGTTATTTACAGATGTCAAGCACAGAAAGTGACAACTGTCAAGTACTGAGACCTGCACATAAGTAGTGAGCAGTATTTTTATGGAAGGAAAATACATATCACGTAAACATTACAGGGACATCAAGCACACACATCTTATTCCCTCTATCTTAACTCAAAGAGCTGCTGACAAGCCTTCTTCATAGTGACTGTTTCTTTCACTCATGCTGACAAAACGTAGACTTCCAATAATCAAATTATATATTATTATGTAGTACAAAAGCATAAAAATAAAACACAAAAATATATATCTCAATATGCAGGTGCATTATATCAGGTTACTGTACTTGATACTTATGTAGACACAAACTTTCCTATTCTGGATCTGTGCTAATGTTAAATAAACCCAAACTAAAACTGCTTTACTAAAAAAAATTAAAGAAAAAGAGCGTTTTGTATTAAACTGAAGTGGGAGAACACACATTGCTCAATGTTATAGATAACCTAAAACTTGAGTATCTTTTGAATCACTGCTGGTGCTAGTAAAGAAGCACTGGACATCAAAAACCTCATTTCATGTCCTTTGGTACCTAAAAATCTTTCAAAATAGTAACAGCAAGACACTTCTAAGATTTGTTCTCTGCTCTTTTTCACAGATTCCAAAAGCACTGCCTGACATGACTGAAGTATCTTCGGTTCAAGTGTTATTACCAGCTGTGTTTTGGAAGGAAAATCAATGATTATGGAAAGTTAAGAGCAGATGAACATAAGGCAACAAAACAAAAGAAAAGACTCTGGGGATTTTTGCTCTCCTTTTAAATTTAGGCAGTATTATGTGCTTGAGATTGATCAAATGGTATGTCAGTGAATGGAAACGTACCTTGTTTGTATATTGTTTTATTAATGTAAGAAAAGCATTTTGGTGACAAAGTCCAGAAGAACAATCTCTGAAAATTCAAAGCAACAGCTAAAAAGTTTTCAAGCCAGTGGAGGCAAAAGGTAAAATGCTTAATATGTTTGAAGCACAAAGGTTTGTTCTTTACCTTAAAATTATCATCCGTATTACAGCTGACCAACTGAACCCACATGGATATTAATGCTAAGCATCCTTCGATAAGCCATTCCAATAGTAAGGAGTGTAATTTCATGCTAATTGAGCATCTCCTACATCTTGTGCAGTAACTTATGCATAGTCTGAAATCTTGGGCATTTGCCTGTGAAAATGTAGTAATTCACAGTCTTTGTCAAAAAACGAATTCTATTTTATTTGGAAAAAAAACCCAAACAAAACACAAACAGAACTGCAGTTCTCTAAGTTTTGGTGAAACTTCACCAGATTAGATGGACCAAAAGGAAAAGGTTCATATACAAATCTCCTCTCATCATTGCCTTTCAGGAAGGTCTTCACTTCTAGTAACTTTCAGAGTGGAGGCAAACTGTGCTTTATCTATCTTCTGTCCTGTGAGTTTGATGTTCATGCTATTCCTCACAGCAACATCTCTGCTTGTTCACCTGAGCTGAGGGCTCCCCGCTGCCTTCCCAACACACTTATGAATCCCTCCCCTTTCCATTCCTACAGCCTATTGGCCTGCACCAAAACAGTAGGCAAACTGAACTGATAAAATAAAACTCCCCAGGTCTATTCTTGGAAGTATCTCACCTGGGAAACAGTCTCTCTCTTTCCCCGAGTTCAGTTGTTCTTTACAAAGGATCAATCACAGAACTGGCAACAAATTAAAGCAGCTACTGCCCATCATGACAAGAATAAGGCTCAGCAGAGGAAGCTGCACTACCTGTCAGAGGTGTCGGCAATGTCAGTCCAGCTGCTTTCCTGCTTTCATCGCCCACCTCTGCCAGTGAGGTCCTTCCACAGATACAATACAGAAATCAACCCATGAGTGCACAAAAAAGCACAAAACCACACCAAAGCAGAGTGTTACTTAGGTTCCCTGGGCTATCCTAAATAAAAATTAAAAAATTAACCCTGTTCTAACCTTTTCTGAAAACATACAATTAGAAAATATAAAAGAAAAAGCCTCCTAGAATGACTTTCCTAATGCCACAGAACAGCACAGTACTTCTGTGAGTACATGCCAATGACCTCTGCTCCTCTGCCTCCTCGCCAAGATCCAGTATTCCTTTGTTGCTATGACAATTAGCAGCAACTGTAATTTCTTTGTAAGTTTAATATCTCTTGACCTTGTCCTCATTCTCCCCCTCACCACTGCTGCAGCATTCCTTGAAGAATAACGCAACTAATTTAAAAATAAAAGAAAATAAAAGAGAGCTCAAGCTCAAAGGAGCATTCAAAGTGAGTAGTTTCAAGGCTTTGCTACATAAAGAAAAAGAAATTAACGTTTCAGTCAAGGTCCCAAGAAAACACTTGTTGTCTATTTATGGTGGCATATCTTTTATTTATTCCAGGAGGCAAACCATTTAGTCAAGGCAGAAACTGCAGCAAACACCTCTTTATTGCCTCTGTAATAACCCCCTTGAAGCCTTATATTTCCTACTTCTAGAGTTGCTTGACTTCTGCCACTGTTTTGCCTGTATAATGGACCCAAAATTAACATGATGGTGCTTTTTCCCTTCCAGTTGATCATAGCTTGTGAGAACATGTGAATATACTTAGTCAATCATTTGCCCACATCTCTCAGTTTTTCCTGGTCGAGGCAGGTTGCAGCCCCAGTTTACCCTACAACTATTTCCACCTTTGACTCGTTGAACTACCAGCATTATTTAAACAAGTTTCCATTTAAACAGGTGTTTAACAGTGCTATTTTAAACATCACTAATTCAAAATAAAAAGCACTAATTTGTACAATGTTCCAGGCTGCTTCTGGTAACTGATAATGGCTGCAGCAGAAAATTGAAAGGCTTTAGTAACTTTTCAATAACGATTTTCATATTTAAAATTCTTTCATCAACAAAGAGAAGTATAAATTGCTATTTTCCATCCAACCACCACATATCCTAATCAAAAGTCCATTGAACTCACTGGTACTCAATTTAGACATGACTAGACCTAAACATTTGTAACAAATATGACCTAAGAAACATTTTATTATTGAAAAATATGCAGTGATTTGAACAGATATAGTTCAGGAACAGCTGAAACATAGAATCATAGAATAATTAGGGCTGGAAAGGACCTTAAGATCATTAGAGGGATAGAGTTGCATTAGATACACACTTCCTCCCAGCCAGACAGTGCGTATCTGGAAAGTAAGTTTACCCAGGTTTGCTTAAGGGGGATCTTCCTATCTTAGCTCCCTCCCTATCTCCATCTTTTTATCTCTCCCCAGCTGCCCTTCCTATAATCACTCAAAGGAAGTCTAATGAATAACACATGAACACATGAAGTCCTTTTCCAGAACACTCAAGTATTTCATTATTTTTAGATCTGTTCCAGCTCAGAGTCCACGTCACTTAATATAAGTGTGAAAGCTGGAATAAATAAAAGCAGCTTTAGTAGCAAAAACACATAAAATGCCCAACATAGTACGTATAAAATCTACTATTAGGCTTAAACAAAAAGCGTGTAATATTTCTTTACGAAGTCCCTTTACTACGTGGGGTTTTAATTATTATTACAAATAACCAACTTGCACACATAAATACCTAGTAAAATTACTGCTTATGGTGTTGGAGTACCCGCCTCTAAAAATTGACTAGTCTGGTATCCAAAAATTACAATAAAACATACATATGAATATATAAGTACACTAAAGCATATTATTTTGTTAAGCAATGCAATTAAATTCCAAAATGGACTTAGCAAAATCATATCAATTGCAGAATACATATAAACAAAGCAAGGTGAATCCATGTAGAACTGAGTATTTGCAAATCATGAATAATTTGGTTTAGGTGACAAATCTGCACATTTGAAACAGACAGAAATCAATGGCACCAATCAAACGATTCATTTTTTGACATTTTCACACATTTTTATTCTAGGCTTCCTGCTCTCATACCATTGAAATAATAAAGTAACAGCAAAGTTCTAAAGGCAGCAGACACAGGTTCTCTGTTGTAATCACCATCTTTGGTGAGTTGCATATGCTATTTCCTAACTTTGTTCTAATTACCACGCAGCTCCTACGGAGTATGACGTTCAACGGCTTCTGTTTCATTTTCCATGCTGGCATTGAGGGAGCTTCAGCCCTGACAAATTTTGTTTGGGGATACAGAAGATTTTTTTTACCAGTGCTTTTGTGTATCCACACAGAGGTTGCCACTGGCACCTGGGATCTTCCAGTGTTTGTCAGGATTTTTTTCACACAAGTGACTGAGATTTCCATTTCATTACAGTACAGTCATACTGCAACAAAACCTTGACTACTGCTGAGACATTGTTCAAGACCCTTGAGAACGTGATGTCCAGTGAGCGACTCAATGAAACTACAAGACTGAAGCAATGGTATGTTTGCAATTGGTCAGCTCATAAACATTTCTATCAGACACATAGGGGGCTGATGACAGTATTCACGGAAGTCACTGAAAGCTAATTAGAGTTCTACATACACTGAAATAAATTACTATCATGAACTTGAATATATTGGCTACATTTTAATCTTTAATATATGCTTTGATCAAGCAATCACCAGATTTTCAAAGACATTTTTAGAACAAGAGGAAAACTTCAAACACTCACTTTTCAAAAAAATGCTTTGGATTCTGTTTTGCTTTCCTGTCTCCCCATATTGACCTCTAGTCATCTTCCTGATCACCTTCCCCTGTGTTATTCTTCTTATTTTCTGAATACAGATATTCATATCCTTGCTTTCTTCTTTGTTTTATTCACAACATAAGGACTTAGTGTTCACCCCTCCCCACTGTAATGGGGATGTAATAAATATGGTTTAAAAAATCCCAATACTGCATTTATAATAGAGCACTAGTATTTAATATTATGGATTCCTTTTTTCTTTCTCTGTGGAAATGGGGAGAGGGGAGATATTTGAGATGCTTTTGCAACAGCTCATGGGAAACACTCTAGGGAGAAAAATTTAATTCTTTTGTAAAGTCATATATATGCCAATTCACCTGTATCTACTCTGGGTCACTGCATATCTGATGCTGGAAAAGACCAGAATTATAGTACTTATTTCAAGTCTGAAATGATTTCTAAGATTGCCAAAAGATAGTAGTACTCCATCAAAATTGTATTCAGCAAACGAACATGGCATACAATCACCATAAGAATGAAAACGGAGATATACTCAAGGAAAAAGAAAGACCTTGAGCTATTTAAAGTAACGCTAACTACCAGAATCATACCTGAATAATTCATGGACATAATGAAGTATTGCCCCTTCTGCACTCTCCCACATACTTCAAAGGGACAATGAAAGTACATGAAGCCCAACAACAGAAAAACCTTTAAAAACACAGAATCCCTGCCAACCACCTAAAAATCTCTGTACTAAATGTAAAGCTTACGGATGCCTTTCATATACCAAGAGCAGCTTAAAAGCATTCTCTTTTCCTGAATAGCACCACCCAAAAAGCATATTATTCCCTACTTGAATGCTTTAAAAAACTAGAGACCTTAGAAAGGAAAAAATAAATCTTGTAATGTTTGGTAAGAACATTTTCTGTAGCTAACACGTGGAAATCCATTTATATTCTGAATTAATGTGCCTTTAGGAATTAGACAGAAAATTACCAGTGGAAGGAAGTGTCTAACTACGGAGCTCAGATACACTGACTATTCTTCAAACTATGTTTTGCATGCACACTCTCAGTTGTGTAAGGAAAGTGAGGTATCTTCTATCCTACTTTTGTTTCTGCCTTTTCAATTCTCCCTGCGCATTAAATCAATGTCTGCAATGATGCTCCTTTTGCCTGAGTGACTATAACTAATGGACTCTCATAACAGATCTTAGTTTGCACTCACCCATACAGGGCTCATTCTTCCTCAATATGGTCGGCTTGCAAAATCCACAGAAGTGTAATACAGCAAAGCTCAAGAAACACCAGTGGCAGGAACAGGAGCTGACCATGCCCCTACCCAGCCACAAGGTCAGCCAGGGTCCAGTGACAGGGGGAAGTAGCACCCATCTTCAGAAACCCACAAGCAAACGCATTCAAGCAAATAATCACACTGATGTAAAGCACCAATGCTAATTTCCCATATTAATCAGCTTTCCTGTCACTGGGATGGCATGCATTGGGATCATATGGTTTTGTACTTTGACACCCAGAGATCACTAGCCCACCTCCCACGACAAACCAACAAGGGCTTCCTTTCCTATATAGCAGCTGTAGATGCTGCCATCTGGTCTTGAATACATTTGCTGCTGTTCAGACTTCTGAATACTACAGCACTGGTGAGGATAAAGTGCAGTTGAGAGCCATGGGTTGGCAGCATCAGTCATACTGCCATAGTGTAACTTGCCTCTAAGACAGCACCTACGAATGCTAATGGAGTCACCTTTTCAGGAGTAACCAAAGATACACTTTGTATTTGCTCGCCTTGAACTCAGACCATATGCATACTAAAATGAAGGAGCAATAGCCAGTTTTTGTAACTTAGCAGTGCCACTAATAGCATAATTGGTAACAAAAGACAAGTATTTTATAACACTGATAAGCACAAAAAACACAAGTAAGACGCAACTCCAGAGACTTAGAGAATGATGACGTATTTGCACAAAGGATATACAGGAAAACATGCAAGCAAAAAAAAACCCAGCAGGATGATAACAAAAGTGGCACATGCAGGAAAGGTATGTGACAGAATCAGAAAGCGTCCTGGTCCCAAAAACAAGATGACATGTAGAAGAGGCAGGTAAAGTCCCTTTCATTTTGAGGAGCAGGCTGAGAAGCACAAAACCACCAAGAGTAAGTGAGCAAAGACAGGGAATGAAGAAGCAACACACTTTGGCTCCAGTTTTCAGCACCAGAGAGGTCACAATGTCAGGGACGAAAATGGCCAAGACCAACACCACCACTGGTACCCGCAGCCCAGTGAAACTGGCCTCCTTTGGCAGTCTCCTAACAAGCCCCACGACAGCCATCCTGAATTCCTGTAATTACATACACATACATGTACGTGCATGCACCCACTTACAACACGCAGGCCAGCTGCACAGACAAACAGCTCGTAGAATACTGGGAGGCAACAGGTGCCCTCAGCATTTAAAATTTAGTGTACTTAAAGTATCTATTAAAGCAATCTAATAAATCCAGCTTCAAGTCAACCGCAGATAAATATCAGCTCTTGACAAAGCTGATAAAGACAGCAAACACCTAACCTTGAATTCAGTATCTAGCAACATAACATCCGTTTAAAAGCTACATTTAGAATGTGTGCAAGCTTATATGCAACAGAAAGCTGGAGGTTTGAGACCGTGAATAAAAGGAAAAACAGTATCATTTCAAGCAGAGAGGCACTTTGCTGACTGTTTGCCATTCTTTCAAATAATTCCAGAATGCTCAGATTCATTTCGGTTGTAAGCAGAACCCGGACAACTGGATTTTCTGTACTCAAAAAGAAAAAGGTGCATACGTTTTTCATACATTAACTTAAAATTTCATTAGCAGAATCCTACAGATAAAAAAAATCCTCTGTTAAGAAACTATGAAAATACAAAGAAATGCAACAAAGCTTAAACTGCCCAAATTAAGCCTCCTTAATAGATTTTTTTTTTAACCTCGCTCATACACACATATGCTTTCCTCCCAGCAGAGAGATACATCTGCAACACATAATTTGCTTTGTGGATTAGTTAATGTTTTTACAGCTTTTGTAATAGGCAAAGTGCTACACAAGTGTTCTAGTGCAGTCATTATCATTGCATAGCTTTGGGAAAGTTTTCTACATCTCATGTGCCAAATTTTTTCCGCCAAACACAGAGAAAGCTCCTTGAGTATCTCTATCGTACTTTTATATAGGATATCATTTACACAATTCTATGAAGCTTAAAAATGTAAGTGCAACAGGTTATTCAACACATGGATTGGTCAGGTAAATTATTCTAAAAACACTCACATTAAACATATAACTCAGGGCTAAGCTTTTTGGCAACTGAGACCAGCAGCTAGAAACTTCTGTCTGTGTCCTGACAGCACCCAAGTCAATGCTTCAGACAACATTTAAAGGGTCAAAAATTGCTTTATGACACCTAATCAATCTTCAGTTTCATTTTTGCCTTTTCTTGGCCAGCAGCATGGGGGTGAGGGGACAGGCAGCAGGGAAGAGCAGATAAGTAAGAGAATACAACCATACAACTACTGAGGATCTGCCTGCCAAAAAAAAAGAAACATTTACATGCAGGGAATACAAGAGGTAGAACCTTATCATTTATGAACTTGATAAACCACTACCACTCCTAAGGGGCAAACCATAGCAAATGCTTTAAAGAGTATTACTTTGCTGACAAGCCACATCAAAACAATTCTCCTTCTACCACCATCCAGCACTAGCCACATTCATCTGGCAGAGTCAGCTGAATTCAAGCCCCATTTCCCCAAAGAGAATTAACATTGTTTAGCATGTGGTTTCAGTATATCTGAAATGCAATACAGGAAAAGGTACGTATGCGGTGCCAAGTTCAAGATCCAATTGATTCTTATTGCAAATACCATCTGCTCAAAATGTCCCAGGTCTAGTTGTATCACCTATGTTGTTGGAATCAGCAATTTTGGGTGCCAAATGAAGATAACCTCTTTTATGGTTTGATCATTATTTTCTTTCTAAGAAAAGACTAATAACTTGCTACATAGGAAACCCTCAAAACTCTCCTAGACATATGATTATTAAATAAATAAAATATTTTGTGTCTAGCAACAAGAAAATTAAACGCTTTTTGCCTTCCAATATTATTATTAGACAATTCAAGGCTGAACCTTCTGTTTCTAATTCTAATTTGTAGCTTGTAATATTGGTGATAAATCACTAAAAAGTGAGCCTCTGTAAATGAAACGACAAGTGACCCTTTACTATACCATCGTTAATACAATATCATGATAGATATGCCATTGCTAATATTATTTGAATTCTTTCTGTTTCCATGGCAACCTTGGCCTACAGCTGCTCTGGTAAACAGGGTTTTAAATCATTCTTTGAGAAAGGCTTCTGCTCAAATGCCATTTTTTCCACTAGTGTATACTGTATGCTTGCTTTGTTTGTTCTGTTTTTTTAAAGAATAACTGCAATGGCAATTACAGGTCCAGAAGACAGAATTATTTGGTTACTGCAGTTGAATGGGCAGCGAATTTGGAACTTGAATTGGAGCAAGCTGTGCACCAAGCTTTACCATCACCAATACCAAATACAACATTCTATCCTGAAGAGGTATCTCAATCTCACAGAAAGAAACACCACTTGCTGGAAATTCTGTAATGCACACATTTTACAGCCTTTGTTACTTCTCCTCTGTACTTTCAAAACTCTGTGATGCTTAAAAAAATTGTCCCTTTCAATATCCACATTTCCTTTTTTTTTCTAACAAATATTTAGCCCCCTAGACAACAGAGTGGAAAATCAGCATGAATATCTATGGAATGATTGTCCAGTTCTTTCCCATGACATACGCATGTGCTTAAACTGAACAGAATTTGGTTCACCACACATGCCCATCTTAAGAATAGAATTGTATATTGGCATCAGAGGTCACCTGGCTTTAATGTCCAAATTCAGAAGCAACCAAACCTGTATATTCAGCTGTCAGTCACTATGCCAACCACAACTAGGGGTAACAGAATCTGGTTGGGTCACATCATTGACCTCCCCTTCACCTCTGTCAGTGAAGTCAGTATGCTATTAAGGGGATGATTTCCCTACAGGAATGCAGTGGAAATACCAGCGAACACAACATTAAGGCCAGGGAAAACAATTAAGCTAGTCCTTAAGCTTTTGGGCACCACTCTCTGTTTAGCCTACCCCAATGACAGCACTAGCTTTATTACTGCTTCAGAGCCCAAAGAAGCTGAAAACGATTCCCTGTATAAGGCAATGAGCTTGCAGTCCATTTTTGGTATAATATAACCATTAGTAATGTTAACTACATCACAGACTGTTACTTGCTAGCAGGACATCTAATCCTTCAGTAACTTGAGTCGGAAACAGACTTCTGCAAGTCAGACTGATGTCAGGTTTATCAGATCAGGAAAATGTAATTGCTGAGGCATTATAATCAGTGAAAGCTTGAATAAGTAATGTTACATATAACATATACTATATATATAGTATATATGTACATACATATGGAGCCCAAAAAATGTTACACACATACGGTAGAAATTGGATCAGTATCTGGTACTTCAGAAGAAAAAAGTATTCTAAAAAGCTATGTGCTGGATTTGCCACAAAGCAAAGTACAAAACTTGTTTTTCACTCTGCTTACAAGTCTTTTACCCCCAATTGTGTTTCCATTTATTTCTGCTCACTGTGTGGCTTTGCCGTTTAAATGGCATCTGCAGTATTTCTTTGACAATTCCCATTCTTCCTATATATCTAACAGAAATAATATTCATATAAAAAAGAACTGCAAAGAAATAGCACATTGTTTGTATAAAAGGACAATGTAAGAAAATATGCATTCACTTAATCAACAACGTACTTTTTAAAGGCTCTCTGGCTTGCCATTAGATGCTGTGTATCAAGTCACAGAACTCTTCATCCTGAGCATGTGACAAGTCTGCTATTTGAACAAACAGGGATGGGCAGCTTATTTCACTAACAAGTCAGACCCTCATACAGTCAGGAAAGACTCAGCTCCACTAGAAAATACTCCAAAGACTTTATTCCATTAATCAACATTTATACATCTTCAACATAGATAGCAATAGAAACGCTTTGAGGTCATGGTGCCACTGTCAGAAACCTTCTCAAATCCTTACCAAAAATGTCTGTCATTATAATGATTTTCATTTGCCATTAATTCCCAGCTGCCTAATTCAGTAGAGTAGAAAGCAGTTCCCCCAGTACTAATTGGAATTAATTTTTAATTTAATAATCAAATGTGCTCTAGTTTGGCCTTTCTGTCTCTTTCACTAAATCAGTGCTCTCATTATTTGTTAATGGCTAGGTGCTCAGGGCACACTGTTAAGAGGCCTAAAATAAGACAGCTTCTAGCTTTAAAGTTTAGATTTAAAAAGAATCATCAATACATACAACACAGGGTTTTTTAGTGCAGTTACAATTTTCTTTCAGAAATAGGTAAGAGTTTTCTGTTTTCAATAGGATAGTGGCATTTAAAGGTCCAGTTAATAAAATGTTGCTATTTCGTTCCTACTCCAAACTGTCAATACCACAAAAACACAGACATGGCCCAATGCTAAGGACAGGTTTTTATCCCATAATGTGAAGAAACTGAATCCTTGTGGACTAAGCTTCAGTAGGGCTACCACAGTAAACTCACCAGGAGAATATTTACAATATGTTATTCAGTATATAACAACACATAAACTTAATGCTCAAATTTATGCTAAGAACTTGGACTCTTAAATGACACCAGTCCTCAATGTTTACGTAGTCAGGACCTCACAGAATAAACTGAAGTATTACACAGTAAATATTTACTGGTTTAAAGTAACTGTTTAGTAGCATGAAGAAGCATTTGTACTATACTTTTGAGTATAGTACTTCTACAGTACTTGTACCACGCAAACATTAGTCAACATCAGAACTACTTTCTTCTGTCTCCATTTTCATGCAGATTCTAAACTCACTTCAGGCAGTAGGCTCTAATAACACTTTTTACAAGGATTAGCAGTCATCTTCACACATCCAAAACAGAGTGACATGGTCTTTCTTGGTCCATATCCCTATTTTAAAGGTATCTTTTCTGCATGTAAATGCCTTTTGTAGCTTTTAGGGTATGATTAGAGGAATATACTGAGGAGAAAAGTATTTAGAAACACACCACAGAACCTACGTAAAGATTAGAATCTATTGGATGTGCAGAGCAAAAAGAAATATGATCAAACATCAAAGCCCATACCTTTTCTGGTATGGCTGTATACATACAGCCTTAATTCTGCATGTATAGACTGGAATAACAAAAAATTAGTTTTCTTTCTATTTAGTGGAGTCATAAAGCAAACATACCATATTCATTGTGATAAAGCCAGCACACATAAATGTTGTTCTGGTTCTCAGTACTATACAGTACTATTATTCCCAGCTCTGCAAAGGAAGCATGCGTGTATTATTCAAATGACAACTTATTACCTTGATTTCCTGAAGAATAAGATTGATGTCACCCCACTGACTAAGCCTAATCTTTATGTTCTTTCCCCAGGTAATTTTGAACCTCTTCACCAACATTAACTGACTTGAACAGAAAAGGCCAAACATGGAGGCTAAGCAACAGCAGATATTTGGATTGAAGACTGATATTCAAGCACTGCACGTGCTTTGAGCAAAAGTACAAGCTCACACCTTACAATAGCAGGTATGAAATAGCCTTTTCTCCTCTTCTGCAAGAAGTTTCAGCCGAACCCTAAATCCTTCTTTCATACTGACTTTGATTTGTCGGTCCCAAAACATGAATCCCCTTGCAAGTCAGGTATTCCTAATTCTAGTGCTCATAAAACTTGCTTGCGACACCATCAGGCAGTGAATATTCTATGATTACTTTCCAGACACTAATTAACACAGACCAACACAACATCCTATTGCTTTTACAAGAGAAATCAGAGACAGGTGAAATTACTCCACAGAATGAGGCAGCTGAACTGCTTAGAACAGAAAGTAGAGTCTTACATTTCTGCTCCTCCCTTATTCAGACATGTCAGGCAATTGCTTAATTTTATTGCATTGCAATTTGAGTAAACCCCCACCCAGTGTTTGATTTCCAGTTCTTAATTTCCTAGGGGTTCTTTAACAGTTTCTCTGTGCTACCACACTCAGCTACTACACACAGCTCCTGGAACAAGGGTGTACCAGTGTAATCATAGGTAGCCTGCTGTTCCTAACAGAAGGAAGAGCTTTCTCTTTAAAATTGTATTCGCTTCAGCCAAATGAACATCCTAAACTGTCAGAGAATTATATACAAATTATTGCAGTCAGAGATTCACTGAGTTAAAGGTTTAGGTGTAAAAGCTATGGATGTATTATTTACAAAAATACGTGACAGCAGAAACTGACCGAGGAACAGGCATGATGACCCTTCAAAACAAACACATACAAATACATACACAGCACACCAGCTCATCTGCTTCAGAAGTGCTCATCACCACAAACACAATTTCAGAATCTTACTCCTGCTCTACCTCACCTCTGAACTGAGTCCATTTAAAGTCCAATGACAGGCAATAAAAAGTCTAGGAAACAGTCCTGAGAGATGACCACTTAGGTACGAATTTACCTCCTAAAACAGCTCTGGTACCCAACTGGCTAGGATTTAGCAGTGCAAGAGGAGGACATTTGAAAGTATTAGGCCAGAACACAAAAAACCCCTGTAACAGCTTAGAAATATAAGCACCATGAACTAATTTCAGTTTTCATCTCTTCTTTCAGAGGACAAAAGTTAATCCTCTTAATCTTCCTTCCATGGTCACTATCTGGGCTGTGCTTCATCAGAGGTGTAATGATCTTGCATTGCACACAGCTCCAACCCTCCACTTCAGCCCCAAGGCAAGTACCCTTCTATACTCAAAATAATTTGTCAACAAGCACTTTCTGCTTCAAAATGAACATTCAGACTGCCCATAGAAGTATGACCTGCAAAAACGTAATAGGTTTTTTGTTTTCCTTTCCCTCAGAATACACAGAAGGTTACCACTGCAAAATTTGATAATACAAGTGTCTCAATGAACATGTGTCATACTGATCCCTGGGAAAAAGAGCAGTTTAATCTTGAAATGTAAACATTAAATGTCAAAAAACCCCACCAAATTCCTGTGCAAAAATGTATCACTCTGTGTTGTTCAGGTACCACTCACAAACACAGCAATTACTGTTCATCTATAACATTCTCCATGCACTATCTACAGAAGTACAATATCACACTAAAGATGCTTGTGTCATTTATCAAATATAAAGCAGAGGAAAGCTACCAAAAAACAGGTATTTGCCATGTATAAAACAGGTCTCTAAAATTACCTATTCTTACTATTTTATATGCTTGCATTAACAGACCCATGGTTTATGGGCCATAAAAATCCAGGATTCAGACTTACACCTTTGAATAATTCCAATGGAAGATATGCGTGCATTGATCAAAGTAGCATCTTTCATATGCTCAACTTACTACATGGACTGGGGTAAGTGTCGAAAGAAAAGCAGATTTCATGCTTTTTGGTAAAAAAGCAAGTAATAACCTGCTTTTACTCAATGACACTCTCCTTTAAAAAAGGCATTTTCAGGGCAGTCAGAGCCAGTATATTAATTGCTTTGTTTCTGCTTGCAAAAGCCTTCTGACTTACTATAACTAATGCTGAAATTGCATCTTTATTTTGTTTGGATATGAAATGAAAAACTTGATACCAGATTGTATTTTGCCTTGATTTTTTAAGTGTGATAAAGCTGTAAACTAGAAAGACTCACACATTACACCTGAAAGGCAGCATAACCAAAAGGAACATCAGCCAACTGAGAAAATGTGAGCTTTGATGCTTTCTGCACTTCCTCTTCATTACATCAGGTAATCTCTTCAACCTGAAGGTACTGCCTCCACTCCCACTCCATGTCTGCCTAGTTTATTCAAATAGTAAGTCTCAGAACAAATGACTCCAAGTCATTTTTTTTCCATTCACATTCAGCAGGGACAGCTGAAGAGACCACAAACCCCATCTCTTTGTTCCATCCCTCTTCTACTATACTGCAATCTTATGAGGACACATGGAACAAGTATTCAGTTCTGAACTTCCACAAGTTACTAATGAAAGTGTTAAAATAAATTTCTTTAAGGTAATTTATCTTAATAGTCTCATGTAAACTTCTGTGACCTAGAAGCAGTCACACATCATATTCTGCTTTCCCAACCATACAAAGAGCCAGGTGGAGAATAGAGAACCGTAACTGCCTAAGCCACAATGGCTTCTTTTATTTGCAGCATCCTATGACTATGCAGAACACCAAGTACATCTTTCAATCAGTGTCCTTATGCCAGTATTCATATACCAAAAATAATAGAAATAATATCAACTTAGCACAATATTAAATGAAAATTCATAAGTTTTCTTTCTGTTTTGGGTTTTTTCTTTTTGTATTGTGTCATGTCATATGATATTTATCTCTTTCATTTGTATATAATGTCTGTGCACTATTACATCATTCTTTTCTGAAGTGCCTGGAGACAATTTAGAGTAAACAGGAAACCAAACCTAACTTCTATTGTGCAGCAATACAGTAGGATGTTATTTTCCCTTCCATGCAGTACTTACATTTCTACAGAGCAACAACTTTGAACAACTGGATACTCTTAACTCTGCTACTCAAAAAGCTGCACATTTCTTTTCCAGCCTCCTGCTGCTTACAGAGGAAAAGTGAAGGCGTGTTGTGCTGGCCTGTCCATCACTTCACTCACAGCATTTCTCCACATCACAAAAACAACTGCTTAAACTACTTGCTGCCCAGTGCCTTCAGGCATCTCTGCCCCGTAGGCCATACTATACGACTCTGATGCTGAAGGTTGGAGCCTGACTCTACAGAGTGCCAGTGCGGGAATGTGACTCACCATGGTAATTTATCTTGTCAGGCTTCTTTACTCATGAGCAATCACAAATACTTCTAATCCCAAGTATGTCATGCTGCCAATTTCACAGCATTGCAGGGTTACTGCTCCCTGGCTATGACAGTGGCGTCATCAGAAATAAAAAGCTAGAACAGGCTTCTTTGCCCACAGACCTTACCTGCTGAAAAAACAGAGCACCTTATGTGCTTTCCTCCCCATTCCTCAACACGTTCTTCTACACTGCAGTGCCATGCATTTACTAAATGCTTCCAAAATATTAGCACACTGTTAGGTGTATAAAATAAGGAAAACATAAGTTATGCTTCAGTCAAAAGGCTTAGCTACCATACTACACAAGAAATCGAGCAGTCTCTTGAAGCACAAGCACGCTTCACATCTGCGTTCATCGTTACAAAAGATGGCTACTGCCACCGAGTGGCTAAGAGGGGAAAATAAGTTTCTCGGAGAAAGGCACTGAGTCTGCAGAAAGCCTGCAGGTCTTAACTTTGCTGCACTTGCTGAAATAATTACTTTGAATTTCAGTTGCAGTCCATTTGTGTTAAGAAAATCAGGTAATCAAAAACAAGACACAATAATCAAAAGACATCATGGATCTCCAAAAGAAACAAACGGTCTTCAACTGTCTTCAATTTTTGCCTCAAGGTTCTGTATCATAAAATTCAAATATAATGGAAAAGGATATGAATATAAATATTAATGCAACCGAGAATTTAAGTAGTACATCATTATTGCTGTTATCAGTCACAGATCTGATGACTTTCTGGCATATTTTTAAAGTAACTCTGCGTGCATTCTATCTTATCCTTGGTATTCAAACAAACACACGTGCTTTCTTTTCAAGCTAAAAATAACAGGATGACACAGTACTGCCTTCCCCCTTTATACATAAACTTCATACTCAAAAGCTTCGCTTAGAAAAAAAAAAAAACCTCTTAAAAAGTGCATTTAAAAAAAAAAAAACACAAGGATTTTTTAAATTCTCAGAACAAAATCCCCCTTAACAAAGAAAACTGAATGTAGCTTGTGATGGACAATCACTTGTCTCACTTGCTTGTTATTTCTTCTTCACAGGAGCTCTTAAATAGTGTGTAAGCTTGCTTTGGGACTGTGGCCCACTAGTGGTGGTTTGCAGCTACTATGAAAGAAGACACTGCAAGTTCTTCGGGTGTGAATTGTCATTTTCCCTTACCGATAAAAAAAAGCAAGTATAACAATCATATCTTTTTGTATCCATATACACTGTGTGGATGATACATTCTTATGCATTATACCACATGAATATTCTATATTTCTCTATTCTACTATCAACAAAAATAATTGTTGAGGATAGTGAACATTGTCTTTTGTTTCATGCGATACACAGTACTAGAAACATTGATAGCTTCTACTACTAGCTGATGGTTTCAAATCCAGCACAAAGCAATGAAAAATTGTATCTTGACTCATTTCTGCACACCTGAAACTCCTTCCACTCAGGCTAGAGAAAATAACAGCCTCTGACATAAGCAATCTTCCTGTATTATGAATCAACAATGGACAAAAAGAAAAGTTGCTAAAGATTGCATTAGAATATTTGGACATACTTACAATCTGTGTCAAAAGAACTCTATTCATAGACTGTGCACTCAGAAAATAACTCATAATTTAATCTCCACAGTCTGACTAATAATTTTTGCTGTTTTTAGCTGATAATACAGCCCTTAACACGATGTAATACAAATTGAAATAAAAAGTCTTTGGGAGGAGCTAAAAACAGCCTGCCATTAGTGTTGAGAAATGCTGGTTACATGGAAGACAGAACCAGGCTCTCCACAGCAGTGCATGGCACAAGGACAAAAGATAACAGAGACATAAAATGATATAAGAGTTTCAGACTGGATATAGGGACAAATTCATTCCCCATGAGGACTGCCAGGTATTGAAACAGTTCCTTGAGGCTGTGCAGTCAACAGCCTTGGAAGTTTTCAAGACTCAAGCAACCTGGTCTGATCCCTATGCCTGGCAAAATCTTGGAGCAGATTCTCCTGGAAGGCATGCTAAGGCACATGAAGAACAACAAGGTGCTTGGTAACAGCCAGCATGGCTTCACTAACGGGAAAACCTGCCTGAACAATCTGGCAGCCTTCTATGATGGGGCTATAGAAATCACAGACAGGGGCAGAGCAATTGATGTCATCTACCTGGGCTTGTGCAAAGCACTCAGCACTGTCCCACACGACATCCTTGTCTCTAAATTGGAGAGACATCAATTTGATAGGTGGACCACTCAGTGGATAAAGA